>JBCFXI010001484.1:0-51333 GCA_038496175.1 Ampulex compressa | reverse complement strand
TATTGTTAGGTTATTCTGGGCCCGTCGAACGTTCTCACGCGTTCTCTGGCTGTTTCCTTTCTTTTTTCGCTTGGTCTCTTTCCTCCTTCGATAAGCATAGGGCCGGTGTACGTCACACAATGTATTTACTGCAGTGGCTACATAAAGGGAAAAATAATTTTAAAAACCACAATACATATTTTATATATTTATTTCAAAAAAAAGGAATTTTTATACTTTAGGCTTTTTTTTTTAAGTAAAACAGGCTCTTGCTAAAAAGAATTATATTATAGTAAAAATAAGATCCTCACCTACCTCAAAGGTATTTTTATTTTTCGGAAAAATGAAATACCTCAAAGCTAAACTTATACTAAAAATATGTCAATACTTTGAGAAAACAAAACGTCATACTATTTGAAGAAATTTTTACAGCTACCGTTTATTTTTTTAACTTCTGTTCAAAAAAAACATTATGCGATCGTAATGTACATGCAGCCAAACATTAAAAAAACAAACCAATTGCAAGTGTACGATTCGATTTAAAAGTGCGGTATGAAATTTGAAACTTAGGGCATTTAAGGGTTAACCGACTGCCTTTGCAGTGCCCTGGACAGTGCCCCAGTCACGGGTTTCGACACACAGACACACACACACACACACTTTCATGTATTGAGAGCATAGGACGCTCAAATTTCCTATGCGCTTTATATGCATTCCCGCGCAACGGACCACGTGACCATCCGCCTATAAGGCTGCACTGTCATGACACCTTAACTGTATTAAATACAAACACACCGAATATGGTTAAAAATTCTTGCGCACCACATAGATATACCGTATACATATGTACATATAACTTAGCTATAAACGGTTTTTCTTGAATTATCATTATTATTGAATTACGGAATTATCAGCACACAGTTTTCATATATACCTCCATTTCGATATGTAATTATGTAATTGTATGAATTCTAATAAAATTTTTGACTTCTTACTATGTAATTAACAATATCTTATATTTTTTAAATATGATATATATGTAAAAGTACGTGATATGCAAAAGGGTGAATTTAATTTGAAAAACGTGTAATAAGTCTGCCCCACAGCAGAACGCCATACTGTACTCCTCGATAATAATCCGATGGTCCTTTTGCTTTCAGAAACACACCAAGGGCGGAACCAAAGGTTAAGAAAGTAGCCGATCTTCGTTGTCGATTAAATTAGGCGCAAAGCGTTGGTGACTTTAAGAATAAGATGCAAATGGGAGCTCCATTATTTGAGGAATTACAAGTAAAGGCTATTCGGCTCGAGTGGCCCTGGTATTAATTAAGATAATATAATTATATATAAATATATATATATACCTATGTGTGTATATTTATATATGTGTATAACATATGCATTTGCATACGTGGTTAGTTTAAGCGACTATGTTGTATTTTGAGCCTTCCCTCGCCCTTGGAAAATACGTATTAAATATCTTTACTATCTACACCGTCTTGATTTATACAATACCTCCCAAACTGCACGTACAGATCACATTCATTTATTTAATATGTATTGAATAATTCATTTCATATGGAAATTACGGTCGTAATTACATCGCGTTTAGTCTCATTCTGATCCACAAAATCTCACCAATACATTGAACACTACAAATAAAATAAGTTCAATTTAAAAATCGTGTTCCGGTCCAGCTACTTCAATGTCCGATTTTCTTTGAGGCCCATTTTCTGTTATATAAATAATTTCCCGCCTTAAATTGAATAAATTTCTTAATCCTAATTTCAATTTTTGATTATTATTATTTTTATTCATCCTTTAATTATTCGAGGCACGCATCAAGCGGACACGATTTATTCGTACATCGAGAGTGGAAGAATGGAAGAACGAATAGGCTGCTGTGGAACAACCACGAATACGTATTATTGTTAAATTTAAAAAGTTATATTTTTGCGCTAAGAACTATCAAGTTGCAAACTCTTCTCAAAAGTTGTTGTTCTCATTGTGCGCACATTACATGCTTGACTGGATCTGATGAAGACTCTATTAATGAATAAATTATTGCACTTAGTTTACATGTATCTACATTGCAGGAAATATTTCTTTATCTTCTTCTGCATGTATTTTGGCCGCCAATTACTGTACGATTCAGGGCATGTAGCCAGAAAACGGGGTTACCGCAGTTGTAATTTCTCTCTCGAAATATAAAAAACAATTAAATAAAACATATACAGATATGTTAATGTAATTTATAATATATCTGGGTTTCTGGTTATTTTTTTTATCTAATAATATAATTGTGAACATTTATCATTGATTTGAATTTCATAAATAAATTACTTGAACTCTCCTCCCATCCCGAAAAAAAATTCTGCCTACAAGACTCCAGTGATTACTGAACTTTGGTACTTAAATTTCCGTTCTTTTCAATATATTATTAATATTTCTACCGACGTTAATTCTACAACAGTTTTGGCGATTATTCGTGCTGAAACGCAAACGTGTCAAAACATATCTCTTGATCGAAACAGATATACACCTGATAGAAATAGTATTAACTGATAATTTGTAATCCCAACAGTTTTGGCAATTATTCGTATTTCAACACAAAGGTGTCAGAAAATACCTCTTGGCCGAAATAGGTATACACTAAATCGAGGTAGAAATAGGGTTAATAATGAAACGATTCCGTGGGAAAGGCTTCATGGTCGGGCGCGGACTGATGTCGACTATTGATCGACAGGAGTTGCCGCGCCAGCGCAGCGTATCCCTCGAAATAGTCAACATTCACGGATTACTTTGGTGGCAGAGTCCAGTGCTCGGCCAGCAGCCATTTCGGCCCTTTACCTCCGGTTTGTCGACATATATCTTCCAGTTTAAAGCATGTCCAGTGGTACGTTGGAATAAAAAATCGGGAATGAGAAAAAATATAAACAAAAGAAGTTCGTTTTAAATGGTCCTTCCTTCGAATTTCGGATATTTACACACGAATTGCTTTTGCGTGGATATATTAACGTGTTTTACGCAATTCTTACACGATTTTTTGAGATAAGTTTCGCCGAAGATTTTAAAGAGATTTAAGTGTTTGGAATATACATATGCGATTATGATGAATGCAAAACGATTGAGCAGAGGATATTACGAGTGGTGAAAGTAATTTTTTTTGTAGTAATATAACAGCAAGTGATGATAACTACGATGTTGATTTTTGAAAAAAGATTTCTTTAATCTTTTTTTTTCAATACATGACCTTTGCCGCGTTTGTTAACAAAATGTTGTTATTGAACGGATGTTCACATTTGAAATGGATTTCTTTGTCGCTTACTTTAGATTGACAGAAGTGTTATACTTTGTTACGCGTCGAGTCACAACTTTTTACGTGGCTTTTTTACACTGTTCTTACGTACTGGGTAGGTTTGGTTTATATTTTTGGTTCGCTTTGTATTTTTTATTTGGTTCTGGTTTATTTTTTTTTTTTGCCAACGAAAAAGTTTCTTTTACTGTAAATATTTGCTTCAAAAATTAATCATGGAACTGAGTGCATTTGGCATTTAGTATATGGTTCAATCCGGAATTTATTAGATGGCTTTATAATCATTTTAATATGTATTACACTATTCTATAACTATTATAGAAATTTTACAGGTTTTCCTAATAAAATTCACCCTTTTGTAAATCAAGTACTTTTACGTACATATTATATTTAAAAAACATCAAATAATGTTCATTATATAGTAAGAAATTAAAAAATTGTATTATAAATCATAGAATTACATATATACATATGAAGATAAAGGTAGTATGTATGAAAACTGTGTGGAGACAATTAAGTAATTTAATATTATTATTAGTAATAATAATTCAAAGAGTATTGTTTATAGACTAAGTTCTTATGTACATATATATATAGTACATAATAACTTAATCCGTAATGGTTCTCCTGCAGCAACAGCTGGTAACTTAACATACAGATTCATGTAATAATTATAACAATTTGTAAATGTAACAGTTCCAGCAGAGTTGTAAATTACATCTACCAAATTTTGCCGATTTAAAGGATCAACTACCTAACATATTTCTTACACTAAACTTGATTTTAGAAAAGACTTTTTTGCTAGGGTTCAGCATTGGAGAATATGGTGATAAAAAAACTACAGTGTGCCTTGTTCGACTAACAAAATCATGCACTTCTCTTATCCTCTTCAATTTTTGAAGTAATCTTCGAAAAAGGTCGCAGAGTTTTTGATTTCTTACTACACAATTAACATTACCTGATGTATTTTAAAATACAATATATATGTAAAAGTACTTGATTTTTGCAAAATGCTGAATTCTATTTGCAAAATGGTGAATTTCACTTACAAAACGGTGAATTCCATTTGCAAAAAAGGTGAATTTAATGTAAAAAACTGGTATACAGTTCAGTGTTCAATAATGATTCTAAAGTCTCATATACGGTTCTGTCACCATCCTGGAATTTTTTTAACGATGCTACGCTTATTCCGAAACATAGTATACAGTTCTGTAACTATTCTGGCTGATTCAGATAGGGACTACATAGGCTTCGCGACACTCCCGGAACAGGTGCACAGAAAATCAGTGAAGAGAGGCTTTGAATTCACGCTGATGGTCCTGGGGGAGAGCGGACTTGGAAAGTCTACCCTGATCAATAGCCTCTTTCTCGGAGATCTCTACAAGGAGAGGCGCATACCCGATGCTGCCGGTTCGTCAGAATTTATTTATCCTCGATAATCACTGGTCTACAATAAAATTCAAGTTGTCTGTATCCTTTAAAAAGATAGTGAACTCCAACGAAATTGAGATCGAAGAACAGGAGTATGACAACAGAATTTTTTTGTTAGAAAGTTTAGATCATGAATGTGTCTTTTATAAGCATGAGATAAATAAATGTTTGCATATAATTTTTTTATTTATCTGTGAAAATTTAACTTCAGCCACAGAAAATTACTGTGACAGAAATGCAGATGCATTCTCAGAGCACAACAAAGGACATATATGTAAACAAAATGGCTTCTCTAGGAAGAAAATATGACATACTCAGTGTTGTCAACGTTTATTTGTAACGACAAAAAAATTATCTATATTGCAGAAATTTCTCTGTATCCTAAAATTAATTCCTGTCTTTCAAGGGTATGAAAGCTAAGTAAACATTTTGAACATTATATCCGTTTATTTCACATCAAAATGAATAGGAATTAGCTAATTTTAACTCGAATAGATTTTGAGTGTAGATCAGTGTTACCTTCGAATGAATCCGTAATATCCCCTTTTTTGCTTCTTACTGATAAATAATGAACTGAATGTGAGTGGTAAATGTACAGGGTGTCTCACATAACTAGAACAGTCTGTATCTCCTAAACCAGTGATTGGCAAACTCATAAATCAAAAAAGCCAAATGTCAGCATCAGAACAAGATTTGTTTTTTGAGAGCCAAATGTACGAGAAATCTGTTGTAGAAGAACTAGAAACTACTAAAATACGATAGATAGGATTAAACATGTTCCATATACTGGGTTGACTCTTTCCTCCACTATAACATCAAATTCGTAAGCTCATGACGTTTGAAGTTCCTCTATTACATGTTTTTTCTTGCAGTATCCTATATCAATTTTAAGTAATGAACTTGCAATACAGGAACCGTAAGTTTTATGAATGGGTCCCATAGATTTTTCAATATTACATTATTGCGACGTTCAAAAATTGTACCCGATGTACCAACTCTGAGTAATCGGCTTTTCGACTTTAAGCACCAAATAAAAAGAAATAGATCCTTATCACGATTAATAATAATCCCGTTTTTCGATAAAAAGTATTTTTTATTATTAAAATGTTACATGGCACGTAGTCCTTATTCGTGGTAGAATGTGGTAAAAGAATCGCGTTTTCTGACGCCTGTCCTAAATAATTGGGAATAGATGTTATAAGCGAAACATAAATAATATCAGACGGTGCATAATATACACTGATTTTATGGACTATTATGCATCAGTATATCAGAAAAATGCAACTGCACTTTTTTTTTTTAATGAAAACCTATATTTTCACTATAAAATTCTATGTAGTTTCTTATGCTCCACGTACTTACGCATAAATTTATTCTTTGGGAAATGATCGAAACTAAACGTTCTCTAACTTATTTCCGTCTCTCAGCAAGTGTTTCTGAGTACTCAGATACGTTGTGTTCCAATACAATGTTTGTAAACATGGAGCGGCTGACAATACCAGTCATTGTTTATGATTAACCCCTTGACATACAACACGAGTTGGTGTCATTATTCGTGTCATGTACCATTGTAGACTTTGATGAGTCTAACTCGTCGAGAGCTTTACTACTTGGTTGCTTTACTCCTGCGTCGATTCTGGTTTGTTTACGATCCTTAGAATGCCCCACCCTCCCACCTTCTCAACAGTACCAATAACAAAGTTGTATCTGTAAATCAGTGAATCAGAAAGTAGCACATTGAAAGCAGTATTCAGTATAATAATGATTTCGCATAGCGAGCGCCATGCTAGACAATATTTGAGTTTAGTAAAAATTATAAATAATTGTTCTCCATTAACATTATATATCAACTTGATTAAATGTTGTATAATAACCTACATTTTTAAATAAAACGTTTTTTTCTCAGCCTGTGCATAACTTTTCGGCTGAACACAATTAAATTATTTTATTATAGTATTTTTTTTATTAGTATTATAGTATTTTTTTAACGTATCAAATTCCGTTTTATTTCTACATAAAATATTAAGATTTCCATCAGTAACTATTCACGACTCGCGTTCGGCTGTTTCTCGAGTCAGTTTCGGAATTTAAAGTAAAAGCAAAAGTAAATAAATCGGGAAACCACAAGCTGAAATACATCAAACCTTATTAGTCTGTAGAGTGGCGCTCTTCAGCCGCTTAATTGCGAAATACTGCGCATAGTCCGCCATTGAGAAGTGCCATAGCGACCGGTCAATCAAACCCGTGCTAGACTCTTACGATTTTTGCGTATTTTATTATATAAATCGCTAAGGACTTGATAAAAATGCAAGTATTGAAAGTTTGTATTATTCACATTACCAAGACTCGTTCATTAATTGGTTTTTCTCCCTACGTCATCTACTGCAGTAAAAAGATGACAATCACTACATTTTTTGTTTTCGCTAGGTGTCAATTATTAAATCAAATTTTACTTTTAGAAAAAAAATATTTATAATCGCCATCAGGAATGAATACTTGTCGTAATATATTTATTAGAAGAATAGTTTGTGCAGCTGATCAGAAATATTCCATAAAGTGAATTTAGCCTGAGCGATGTAAATGAATAGACAAATAATTCCTTAAAGCGTCAACTACTGGTACCTTTACCTTACGAATAATGAAACAATCGATATGTTCATTTTGTTTAGCAAATGCAATGAAAATAGTACTCAGGCTGCAAGACTGTATCAAGATACATAGCCTAATCGGCAACAGCCCTCGTGTTTCTATTCTTGCAAAGTACAATCCAATTTACGTCAACACGTCTCCTTCCATAAACCAAAACGAGACGTGCCGGAATCAATCGTTGAAGATGAAGGTAGTGTGATAGCAATGCTGGTAAACGTCAAATTAAGGGAGAAATATGTATACACAGTGCGAAAAATGCCCTTCTTTACATAAAATGTTAGAACTGCTATCCAAGAATATGAACCCAACGTTTCGAAATGAATTTCGAAAAATTAAGGAACTTACAGCCTCTAAGAGTGATGAGTCCGTCAAGTGGCATTAGGGAGGTAGAGTGCGCAGCAGGTACAGTTTTATTATAATATCATGTATTTCATAATGCTTGATTATAGTGGTAGAAAGTGAGTGTATAGACCAAGTCAAAATGAGAATAATCACTCGCCTTTGAAACATAAAGAAAGCACATGAGCTTGGTGGAAGAAGCAGATTGATGAATACTTTGATACAAAAACTGAACCACTTATCACGGATTAGCTATTCGAAGATACGTGGGGAGTGTTGAAGATACGAAGAAAAATATTGTGGCCACTGATTAACATTTGTGCTCTACGAACGAAATCCACAGCATGATGCAAATGGAACTGATGGAACAGAAACAACTGATGCAAGTGGTAGAAATGTAGAGCTATTGCAAGAAATTTGGATTTTTTTGAACACCCTCCTCCACTTAATCCTACAGTGCAGAAACTTATTCTTCCAGTTTATGAAGATTTTTCCAAGAATGCTTAGACGGTCATACGCTGAATTCAAATGGAAATTTCAATTCATACTGTCTGGCGCTTAACTTCGAAACACCTCGATTCTGGGTTAAAAACAGTTGAAATAACATCGTATGTTTCTGCTAAACTGTTCAACGATGGATATACTTCCATTTTACAAAGTATGCAGGAGTTAAAAATGATTATTGGAAGTCAATGTAAGAAGTACGCTGATAAGATCAACAGGCACCGCGTCCACATGCAATCGACATACGCCTGTAACAGGTCTGGCTAGAGAATGTGGAATTTTTAGTCCACGGTTCAACACATTCTAAGAACACAGAAATTTGATCCCTATCAATTTTCCATTAAACAAACATTGCAGCCTGGGGTCGAACTCCGAAAAATGAACTGTTGCTAATATCTTTTACGGAGTATTCAGGAAAATGAAAATGTATTTTACATTCTCTGGATAAATTAAGCGACATATACAAACAATGGGATGTTTAGTGAACATAATGAACAAACACGGACTGTTTAAAATCTACGCCTTAAGAGCAATTCTAACAATCAAATACGGTACAGCATAATTGCAGGACTAAGCAGGTTTATTGCTCTTTTCGTCTTAACACGGTGAACGCGACGAACCCAGCTGCTTACACTCCGAGTCTTGTTGTTGTTTGTTTGTTGTTGTTTCCTGGATTTCCAGCATCGACTTCTGTGGTCATTCTGCTGACTTGTTCTTGTTCTGGATAGTGGTAGGATAGAGGTAGACTAGCGGTTGCTTAGAAACCCGCGTTCACGCAAGACTGACAGTCAACGTGTTAACACTTTACCGAGCGGTAGCCTATTAACCAGTTAACCAGTTTTGAAAGTGCGCACCTCTGTGCGTTGCGAAAATCGATCGATGACGAGTATAGTCGTGAAGCACAGAGTAAGTGTCGCTGTTAAAATATTGCATCAAAAAGATAGGTTTATTTGATGAAATTGCCAATTTTATTACTAATATTTATTTACTTATTTAACATATATTACATAATTAACGAAAAACGCACGAATAATAGATATAAAGTTAAAAATTTTAATTCCTGTTGTGGAGTGGTATTCACCGATACAGGCAGATTAATTAACACGTTGGGCGAAGTTTTTAAGGGATTCGGTAAATTCCTTTACGAAATCACCGTAAGTGTGAGGATATTCGACACAGGAAACAGGTGCGGAAGTATCAGGTTGAAGAGAGTGTTCGATATCGACGACTCTTTCCTTGGCAATAAAGGCTTTTATTCTTTTCTCTAATTTACTATAAAAGTTCTCAACTTTTGAGTTCCGTCCGCCGCGTATTTTACGTTTAAATTGTTTACTCATCAAACCGATCGATCGCTTGAGGTCCACCAATACGCAAATTTAATGCGCCTCAAGCTTTCCGAAAACAATTTAGTTCGGGACGAATCGTGGTCGTCGACAATTTTCCAATAGGCAAATGAATGCGTCTTGGATCCTCCGTCTAAGCCCCCGATTAATAAAAACCGAAGATGCGGGTTAGGAATCTCAGACAGTCCTGAACTTTCGATCGTAAATTGAATGCGCGTCAAGATCGCTCAGGGTGTCTTAGGATTCTCAATCCCTCAGATTCTTCAGAACACCGATACGCAAATTTAATGCACCTCAAACTATCGATACACAAATTTAATGCGCCTCAAATGTTGTGGAGTGGCATTCACCGATACAGGGTTCGGAGTGGCCTATGGGTGTGTATGTGTGTCCGACGCAGCCACAGGTGTAGAGTGTAGATACATATGCGCGTTCCGCGAAGGTTTTGATTGTTTCTCGTGTGTATATTCGACAATTGTTTCAAATGTATATGTCCAACACTCGCAGAAACCACATACCTTGCTGCTTAGCAACGAAAAGAAATGAAATCTTGTTTATTTAAACATATACTAGTTTTGAGATTTACCATACGCAATCGAACTATTAATTTTCATATTATTCTCCTTTCTTAAAGGAAAGTTTTTGTTTATATATAGAATATTTATCTTACTTGTTATTTGTTCGATTTTTCAATTTCCAATATCGAAATACATACGTTATAATTATCAAATTATGGCGTTTTAAAACTTTACTATTGGAGAATAAACAATATATATTGAAAATAAAGAATGTTTCGATCCATTTTGGAGTGTAGAAAATAATAGTGATTGGATTGTGTACTATATTAT
This sequence comes from Ampulex compressa, assembly GCA_038496175.1. Classification (NCBI taxonomy): domain Eukaryota; kingdom Metazoa; phylum Arthropoda; class Insecta; order Hymenoptera; family Ampulicidae; genus Ampulex; species Ampulex compressa. The sequence continues at coordinate 40,924 of JBCFXI010001484.1, read as the reverse complement.
AATGTGTTAATACGCCATCGACAAGATCCATATTACGCGAAAAGTATTCAGTCTCAAGTGATCGCTACTCCCGGCCGCTTACGCAAAGTGCATCAACTTAGAACAGTTAACGGTCAAAGAGTTAACTGATCAACCCTTTGCCAGCCGCTGTCACGTACGCGTGTCTTCTCTTTGTCAACCGTTATCGGCCACTGTCACGCAGGCGTGATTTTCTTTCTCCAGCGGTGATACTTAATTTCCATGATTGTATAGGGAGATACATTGTTGCAGAACAATGTTTAACGAACAGGGAATAGTGGTTTCAACTGTTTTCCTCTCCCAATTCACCAGATTGTGTTTTGTTGAAATCTTTAAACGCTTTACCGGCCGCATCGAAGCGAACGCTTGTTCCGTTAATTTGAGACTGTCTTAAATAAAATGTTATAAGTAATAATTTAAAAATATAAGATTATACAATAAGAGAAAAATACAATAAAAGAAAAATTTCCTCACAAATTCGCGTGACACTCAACGCGTTAAAAACGTAAATGTAATTTATTACAACAAGGTAAACAAAGGTGAGGTTTGCTCGTACATCGATTACAGAAGGTTGTAACTCTTCGCGTTAAATTTTTCACCACATCTTTGAACCTAACATTTGTGAATTTGTATTATAATATTAGAACTATAAGCGAATACAGAATACAAATTTAAAAAAGGATTTATTGTGATTGGAAAAAGTCACGTGACCCATCTGTTTGTGCTCTGGCTAGCCTATTGGCAAGCGGCTCGGAATGTTAATTGCGGTATCAACGAAACGCCACGTAAAAACGCCATGACGCTTATTATTTGAAATACAGAGTAAATGTTTGACTTGAAATTTTTGTCCAATGTATTATGGGTCCACAATTTTTTAACGGAACATTGACTGGTCAAAGGTACCTAAACTTTCTGGAATCCGACCTGCTAGTTCTCTTACATGATACAGAGATCCTTCTAAGTAAACGGTAAGCATGAGGTACTTTCAATAAGACAATGCTCCAGCACACGATTCACAGACATTTACCAGAAATTTAAATAAAACTTATGGAGTGAAATAGATTGGTACACATGGGCCGATCTGATGGCCACGGCAATCACCAAACCTCGCACCCTTAGACTTCTTTTTATGGAGATCCCTTAAAGGTGGGGTGTATTCGTACTCCATTACTCATCTTGAGAAGCTCCAACAACGCATTCGGCAAGAAATATCCAAAATTACGGAAAGGGACATTAGAAATGTATTGCGCAACATCCAGAAGCGGATAAAAGTGTCACAATATACAGATAGTTGCTAAACATTTAATCACTTGATCGCCGTGCGCGCATTAGTACATGCTAATCCTTATACTCTAAATAAAAGCGAAATTAATTTCGATTTCTTAACAGTGACATTTAGAATCATTTTCTATCATTAAAAAAATATATATATATGTATATATATTCTTCGTTGATTTTGGATTTATTCGAAAGATATCGTCAGGGTTGGTACTAATAGAAATTGTCACAAAATATTGAATTTATTAAAAAATAAATAAATATTAGTTTTATTGTGCATAATATATATGTGTATTTTTTAAACTATAAAATTATAGCATTTCAAATTTAACAAACGCGCATATAACTTCAAAAATTGTTTGTAATATCTAGTATTTGATCTATTGTGTGGCAGACCTAAGCGAAAATCAAGTGTTTTTTTTTGTACAAATTATATCATAATTATGTTAGTGAAAAATATTTTAATTATTTAAAAGAATAGAATAATCACTCATTGTGGTAGTAAGGTTGAAATAACGTTTTATTCAGATGAAGACCCTTTTTAAAAAAATATTTATTCAAAAGCGACTATTGAAACACTTCAGTCATGTTCCTTATGAAGCTGAAAAGTGGAAGAATATAATGACAAACAGATGTAGCAATACCATATATCAAGGACATTATAAAACAGAATGCGTGTGCAACGCACCTGAGAACTAATAACGAAGCAGCAATATTATACGAATAAAGTAAAAAAGCAGTATATACATTAGACACTCCTAACATCCTTGTCCGTGACTTTTATATTTAGACAACTCGTGTATGTAATCATAGCGGGCAATCACTTCCCACAATTAATAATTTCTCCATCTAGTTATAATAGGGTAAATATTCAGTCATAAGGACGACAACGCGTGTGAGAAAGGCAATAATTTTTGGCCACTTGGTGTGTGGCTCAATAAATTTTATTTTAAAAAATTCTATCACTTTACTGATTAGCTTCGCCCCAAAGAAGTGTCAGACACATTTGACCAGAAATTCGTTCTCATACCAGTAATATAAATTGGGAGACAGTGGAATCGTAATAAAAATGGGCAATGTCGCCAGTTCGTAACAACAGTAATCATTCCATAATTGTCGCTCTGCGTGAATATTATTTGTGACATTTACGATGCAGGACACATTATTTCTCAAGTGTGCACCTTACCTTCGTACTACACGAATAAAGAGAATGACGCACACAAGAACTAACCAAACCTAAGACGGCGCAAGCGACACATTTAAAAACCAGTCTCAAAATTTACGGAAAAGTTTTAAAACATTTCTGCATTCTGCACGCGAAAGACGGCAAAGGACTTCCTTGAAGCCTAGATATTGCGAAAGTGTTTTACTGCTGCTGGTTAATGCGAACTTCGTCTTTAATTATGCGAGATTGATACTCGGTTGCTTTATTACTCGGCGGTCTTATTTACTCCCCATTGTCTGCATGACTGAAACTCAATTCGTCTATGAATGACACTTATGGAAATAGGAAAATGCCAAATCGAGTAAACGTAAAGGCTTTGATGCACCTAATCCGTAATAATAAAATAGATATCCCCACCAAAACGAATTACCCCCCCCCGGAAGCTTTTCTAAAGTGTTTTAACCAATTAGCCGCGTTCAACGTCTATTGACGTCAATGCAGAACTTTACTTCGGTGACCTTTTATCAACCTTTTCAACGATAAATCGTTAATTTTCTATCGAATAAAAATATAATTCTTGCTCATATTGCTTTGCTTTTGTCGTAAAATTTATGATAGGTACATTTCGATGTGTATACTCGTTATTGCTTGATTTTAATCACGCATCCCATGAGGGATTTCTAAAACTATATCCCCCAGTTAACTGGTTAAACAATGTTCGAGTGCTTATCTAGGACAGGTGTGACCCGTGAACCGTGTGCAAAAGAGGGGAAAGTGCGTAAGAACGTTGAGGGGGTAGTGCGACAATTAGATATATAAGAACAGTGTACAGACTGTTCATTAATTTGTTCCATGACCCCTGAAGGAGAGTAAGGAGAAGTTGAAATATGACTGTCGAGGTGCAGACGGACCCATTAATTTGTTCCTTGACCCCTGAACGGGGGCAAGGAGAAGCTAGAATACGATCGTGGCGGTGTCAGGCGGTTGGGGCCAATCGGCTCAGATTTACAGACTCTGTGATCGACACGCGCGCTATTTACAAACTGCGCAGAAATGTATAATTATGGTTTTTACAATACACATTGACATATTTAATTGTATTATTCATAGAAACGTGGAAATAAAATATTATATAGCCTAATATAACTTATCGATAGTCTAAGAAGATGGGAAAAGACCGAAATATCTTTTAAAATTGGAAAAATGCCTCTCAAGAAGAAACTTTTGCGTCAGAATTATTACAGATAATGATTTCCGGGCAATCGACATGCGCGCGATTTACAAACTGCGTAAAACTTATAACCATGGACGGTGTAATACATATTGATATATTTAGTTACATTGTTCATAAAAACAGGCGCATATAATATTACATATAATATTATAATAATAATATAAGTTATTACCAGTATAAGAGATTGGAAAACGGGGGCGCCAGCTTTAAAAATTGAAAAATTATTCTTCAAGACATTTGCATCAGAGTTGTTTCATATGACTTCGTAACATCAATTGTTTCGCGAATTGTTCAAAGACAAAATAGTTTTTGTTCGTGCGAAGTTTCACTCAGATGCAAGTTTCTTCTTGAAGGACGTTTCTTCAATTTTTAAAGTTAACAGCTTCCTATTCCATCTCCTTATATTAGCAATAACGTACATCAGGTTGCGTAATATTACATTCGCCTGTTTCTACGAACAATGCAACTGAATATATCGATATGTATTATACCGAGCATGATTATGAGTTTTTGCGCAGTTTGTAAATCGCGTGCACGGCGATCGTAGAGTCTATAAATTAGGTCCAGCCGGTCTCTGCCGCTTGGCACCTACATGTACTCCAGTTTCTCCTTGCTCCCCTTCAGAGGGCGCCGAACAAATTAATGCTTCAGTGTGTACATTAGGCATTGAAATAATATATTGTTCTGAGACACGAAATACATATAGAGAACAAGTACAAACTCATATACAAGTCAGGTGCAGATATATAATCATATGCAATTTACGACGCGCATCAAGCAAATCCATTTGCCATTGAGTGACAATAGTTTCATGTAAAAATATATACCGCAAAAACTCCATAAGAGTTATCCAAAAATACCTTACATACATAATGCGGTACCTGGCTGAATTTCTTTGAAAAGAGTTCACGGCTTGACAGTGTCTCACACGAAAATATTAGTTTTTTAATTTGTTTTTTTTTTAGGCACTCTGCTTATTAACATATTGGTGAGAGTTTGTCCATAAAAATAAAGTCAAACAAGGTATAATTACGCCCAAATTTTCTTATTTGATACTTATTTCAAAACTGAGTTTCTTTTCCTTTAGTGTCGGACGCATGGGAAAAATAGATTATTAGTCACATTAGAAATAATAATAATAAGAATATTTTTGTAATATATTATTAATGCTAATACTAATACATTTCTATATTACTAAGCATTACTATGTTAAATGTGATGCAGGCCTACGTTTTTACATTATTAGTCGAGTAACTTTTTTCCTAGCAGCGTCAAGCAAGTCGTGCCTCCCTATTAGCAAGTGTCGCTGAAATCGTGTCCCTCTTTGTAACTGGCCCTTAAAGCGTATCTCGTAATTGGTAAGTGTCATTCGGGTCGAGTCTTTTTCGTCGTTATGACCGCAGAAACTGTGGCCGTAATTATATTGCGTTTGGCCTCATTTTGATCGGTGAAATCTCACCAATATGTGCAACAAAATATCACGTTAAAGAAATGCAATTAAAAATGTTTGTGATAATACTTTTTAGGCTGGTTTTTAATTGTGTCCCTTCCCCATCTCGCTTTTGACCTGTTCCTTTTGTTAGGGGTCCCCTTTGTGTGCTCGGCCTTTTGTTCAACAGAAGGAAGGGAAAAACCTGTTTTTTATTTCGTAGATGACAAAAATCGTATCCACGTTTTTCGATTTTTAACGCGATTTTACTGTATTCAGATAATATACCAATTCAAAAAAAATTTATAATTTCAACATACAACTACGCTTGAACGTCTTGGAATACCTTTAAAAAGAATTGTTATCAATTTTTGAAATTGGGAAAAAAATATGACATTGACAGTAACATTGACAGAACAGTTCATCAAACAAGAAATAATGCTGTAAACATATATGCCATTGCAAACAAAAACATGCGAGAAAAGTTTTCGACGAAATGTGCGATCTATCATCGGACAAAATGTCAGATCCATTCTGTTTCCTACATTGTTGTTTTCAACAGGCAACATAATGGATCCGACATAAAATATAACAAAGAAACCTAAGGTTAATTTTAGAATTAATAAACATTTTATAAAAGACCACACAAATTTTAGTTACCGAAGCAGATAAAGATGACACCACGGTCATTATAAATAGGTTTAAATATTTACAGAAAATGCTAAAATCCTTTAGTGACATTAGAGTATACGAACCTATTAAACTTAATCCCATTTCACGTGTAACAAACCAACTATATAACATCGTAAGAATATGGAAAGACGCGGATTGGATTTCGAATCAACTTCACCGACAATCAACAATCAAACTTGGTAGTTACTGCACGCAAGTGGGGCATCGTTACAAACAGCATACGCTTCACTCAAAATTCACAACGCACTCTGCTTCAACGTCTGGGAGTGTAAGCCTATTCCACAGCAAAAGATAAGCACGTTCAGAAGAAAATGTTTTGCGACATGCTTTCGGTTGAAAATCTTTCTTGAGAAACGAAACATCTAAGCAAGCGTGTGAAATTATTAGGGCTGAGTGATAATGTGATTAAATCTTCTGTTCAACGTAGTCAGTACAATGTTGCTATCCAAAAAAGTGCTTCTAAACGAAATATTAGACGTGCTTGCAAATTATGCTTCGCAAATAAAAGACTAAACGGACCGATCAATGGCACAAGGAAATATAAAAAAGACAATAACGTTTTATCCAGATTACTTCGATCAACCCCAATTGTGTATAGAATGTTTCAAATTATTACCTTGTAAATAATTTGAATAATACACCATGTTTCTACATCACAATTATAACAATTGGATAGTCTTATTATATCCTATGATATATCTTTCTACATTCCTGATAACTTATATTGTAACTACTCAAACAAGCGTCACCAGAAGTTTTATTACTCTATTGAAAAGAATAGCTGCTCAGGTAAAAATTGATCAAAACGTGGAAAATCCTCCAACTGGAAGTAGCCAGTAATCAAATCGTGCTGCTTACACTCTGAATCTCGTTTAGGATAGCGCTGGGATATTTCCAATATAGGTTTTTGATACAATTTAGCAATTTAGCTTCATACAATTCAGCTTCATTTTTAAACAAGTCTTAATCAGGCGCTGTGTAAAAGCTACAGTTACATAAAGAATAGTTTTGAGCTGGTCAAACAATTGAATAAGTTATACATTCCCTTTGAACATGTACTTATTTGTTTGGATGTAGTCTCTTTATTTACATATGTACCAATTCTCTTAGCCGTAGACATAATTAAAAAAAAATGGAGATACGAGGGCTATTTGAAAAGTTTCCGACCTTTTTAAGAAAAACATATAGTTCGTGGCAAAACAAAATTTATTTCTCGATGTAGTCTCCCTGCAACTCAATACACTTGGTGCAACGTTTATCCCATCCTTTTAAACCGTTAGAACAAAATTGATTGTCTAAATTTGAAAAATACTGGTACAGTGTTTTGCACGTCAGCATTTGACTTATATTTTTCTCCCCACAGAAATTTGTTGAAATTAGGAAGCAGAAAAAAGTTGCTGGCAGCTAGATCTGGCGGATAGGCTGGGTGCGGTAGCAATTCTAACTTTAATTCATTCAATTTTGACATTACGTACCATGCACGTGTGCACCAGAATTTTATCTTGATAAAACAGGATTTGTTTCTTGGCCAAATGAGGACGTTTTTTCTCAATTATGACTTTCAATATATCCAGCAATGCGGCGTAGTACTGTTCATTGATTGTTTCACCCTTTGCCAGATAATCGATAAGAATTATTCCATGGCTGTCCCAAAAAAACTGTCGCCATCACTTTTTCTGCAGAAAGAACACCCTTGGTCTTCTTTGGAGTTGGCTCACCCACCGCAGTTCACTGCATTGACTGTTGTTTTGTCTCAAGTGTATGGTGATGTACCCAGGTTTCAACAACGGTTATCATTCGCCGCAAGAATTCCACTGGATTTTTTTGGTACAGGCTGTCACGGACTATCCGCGACTGTCGAAGTTAAGTCGCGGTTTTGCATTTTCCCGATTTATTTACCGAGATTTTAGGATAAAGATAATTACGGTTTCGGGTCAAGCGTATCTACGCGACACTCCCCTGGGATGAGGCAGATTAATTAACACGTTGGGCGAAGTTTTTAAGGGATTCGGTAAATTCCTTTACGAAATCACCGTAAGTGTGAGGATATTCGACACAGGAAACAGGTGCGTAAGTACCAGGTTGAAGAGAGTGTTCGATATCGACGACTCTTTCCTTGGCAATAAAGGCTTTTATTCTTTTCTCTAACTTACTATAAAAGTTCTTAACTTTTGAGTTCCGTCCGCTGCGTATTTTACGTTTAAATTGTTTACTCATCAAACCGATCGATCGCTTGGGGTCCACTAATATGCAAATTTAATGCGCCTCAAGCTTTCCGAAAACAATTTAGATCGGGACGAATCGTGGTCGTCGACAATATTCCAATAGGCAAATGAATGCGTCTTGGATCCTCCGTCTAAGCCCCCGATTAATAAAAACCGAAGATGCGGGTTAGGAATCTCAGACAGTCCTGAACTTTCGATCGAAAATTGAATTCGCGTCAAGATCGCTCAGGGTGTCTTAGGATTCTCAATCCCTCAGATTCTTCAGAACATCGATACGCAAATTTAATGCACCTCAAACTATCGATACACAAATTTAATGCGAATCAAATGTTTAAGTAATATCTTGAACATCGGTATTACGCGGAGAGAACTCGTAAAGAAATTATAATGCTTAATTAACTCTTACTTATGCTTGGATTAGGGAGATCGAGAGAAACTCTGAGAAAATACATCCATCCGAATCGAAATTTTTACTAGTAATTAGCCCGCGCGTCCTGAAGGTTCTCCGTATATATACTGTTGGAGATCTACCCCTTCCTAGCGCAAAAATGCAGGGCATGACGAGGCCCTGCACGTGCATCTATGGTACGTGCGTCAGATTTTTGTTTATCCGAGGATCCTACAATCCCAGGCATTGACAATGAATAGACGCCTGTGAGGATTCTAGGAACCTCTTGTCGCCGTCCGCTATAAAGATGAAATTTTATGGGTTTAGTCTTTTGGGCGCCTAGTTCCCATAATTTATTTATTGGAATTTTTAGGCATCCCTGTGTCTTCCCCCCTTATTATCGTAGACCTAACATTCGAGTCACTAGCATGCATATGTTACATTCCGCTCTGGTTTGTTTCTCGATTTCCCCTTTCCATAAGCGTAGGGCCTGTGTACGTTACAAGGCTAAGACACTCGCGCGACATGTCCGTCCGTATGTGCTTTTGGTCGAACGTCAACAATGGGACCGTTTGGCCCAGCCACCTGACGCCGCCACGGTCGTATTCCAACTTCTCCTAAACCCCCTTGAGGGGTCCTGGAACAAATTAATCGGGTCCGCCTGTACGAGGCGCCGCATCGAAAATGCGCACATAATACATGATTAATCCCCTTTTGTATGAAGACTTTCTTAAGTGTTAGATAAAAATTGTGCTTAATAAAACAATGTTTCGTATAACAAGCATTGTTTATAGCTTCAATATTAAGAAATATTTATATATAATTTTATTAATCATATAAGTAAAACTTATATAAGATTATATACAAAATTATATACGAAACATGTCATCGCATGGGTGCCGGATATATCCGGCGCTCGTCCACACAGGTGATCAGATGGATATCGGATATATCCGATACTCGTTCCGAAAGGGTTAATTCGTTCTTTTAAGAACTATGCTAAGTTCTTCATTAAGTTCGCGGGGCGATACTTATTCGTGAACAGTAGAGCTAAAACTTCGACATCATTTTAATATTTCATGTTTCCATCACGTCTGGTTTCCCTATGTGCTACGTATGCTGTAGCTCTGGTGGTTCGGAACTCACCTTAAATACAGGCGGCCCTCGACTTTTGCACATTCTACTTCTGCACAATTCGCTATTTCGCACATTTTTAAAAATGCAACTTTTTAAGCCTTTGCGATCGGATGTCCCCTCTAAGAGGGCATCAGACTTCAGCCATCAGATTACAATGTTGTCCCGATGAAGATGTCAAAACAGTTTCACTGTTGCATTAGGGCGTGTGTCAACTTATTATGTGCTTTGTTAGTGTATTTGTTTATGCTTAAATATTTAGCTCTTATAAATTGATAAACGTGAGGAAGAAACGAGCAAACTGTAGTGTTGATACGAACGAAGAAAAATTAAGGACTCAAACTTCATAGGATCGAGACAAAGATGGAAATAATTAAAATAATTAAACGTTCTGAAAACGGTGAATCTTTCACTTTAATCGGACGTTCGTACGATGTAAACAGATCTACGAATTTGACTATCATGGAAGAATGTGATCCTAATAGAGAACGTGTATCTAAAGTATGTAGAGCAATAGAGAAAGACACGGGATGTTATACAAATCTTTATCAAGAAAAGAATAGATGGTATTCAACTAATTTTTGACAAGTTCATAAAGAAAACATCCAGAAGCACTTAAACACGTCTATTTAACTTTATTATGTATACATATCGTTAAATAAATACTTTAAAACACGGTTTTTGGTGCATATTTTTTTACATCCCTCTACTTTCGAACATTCAACATTCGCACACATTTTCGGGAACTAATTGTGTGCGAAAGTCGAGAGCCCACTGTAGTAGATCCTGGGTCAAATGACCTTAGCAGTCAGTGCCGAAAATAAATTAAAAAAAAAAAGTTTTGTAGTCCATAAACTTCGTACATAACAAAAATGTTAACAATATCTTTTGTCGTGTATGTGTTTTAGATGCTTACATATGAAAAAATGCTTAACATGTGCTGTGTATATGAGGCTTGAACAGTTACAATACAAGTTTTGTAGTTTGTGATCTTCTTACAATACAGACATTTTATCATACAGTCTATAAATCTGAACTAATTGGTCTCTGCCACCTGATACGCCACGGTCATATTTCAAGTTATCCTTGTTCCCCTTGAGCGGTCGGGGAACAAATTATTGGTTCCTTGTGTATACCTGCACTGTGTATAATTTAAAACTGTCTAGTTTTTCGTCTATACTATAACTCAGTATGGAACGTGGTACACGAATACTGCAAACAGCATTAACTTGTTCAAATATGATTAGATGTGCTTCAACGTACAAAACAAAATGTTTACAAACAGTAAGTAAGAGGATACGATACTCCTTGTAATACAAAATTCTTTCAACTAGGTTATTTCTTTAACTTCTTTTCGACCTAGATGAAAAGGAAACAAACACATGTCATATTATGGTACATACTATATTCTTCTTGAAATCCTCTAGCTAATATTTCTAATGCTACTAAAATTATAGATATATCTACAAAAAATTTAAGGTGACCTTAAATCATGAAAAAGAAAACAGAGAACAACAAATTTTTTAAAATTATGTTAAAGCTCACTTGAAATCATACTATATTTGATAAAGCCATTTTTTATTGAACTGCTAGTAACAGAGTAAACTGTGTGTGTGCGTGTCAGTGTGTATAGTAAAAATTACTGTGTACAGAGAGAGTGGAGAAGACAACGAGGATCGAGAAGAAGACGATGGACATTGAAGAACGTGGAGTGAGACTAAGACTGACCATCGTCGATACTCCAGGTAAAGAAAACACTATGATTTTCATCGACATTCTCTCTATTTAATTCATCTAAGAAAAAACATCGCCTTATGTATAACAGACGTGTAAAGTTATTTAAAGAATTTGGTAAAATTATGATTTAACAAATCCATGTTATAGTTATATACTGAGCCTCCATAATTGTCCACAAAAAGATAGATGCCAGGCAATATTCCAATCTCGAACCAACTTTAATTTCTCGAGTCTCAAAACTCTTCTATTGGTTTATGGAAAGGAGAAAAATTAGGGCATTTTCAGGATTTGGCGATGCTGTGAATTGTGAGGACAGGTGGAAGGCATGCTCAGCTTATATAGATGAGCAATTCCGTCAATACTTCACTGACGAGAGCGGACTGAACAGGAAGAATATCCAGGATAATAGGGTGCACTGCTGCCTTTACTTCATTCCACCATATGGGCATGGGTAATTGCTTAGAAATTGATTTGCCATTTTTTCATTTATCTCCCGATATCACAAAATAATCAGAGTATCCAAATATTTATTCTAATTTGTTTCAGTTCTTGATATAAATAAATTATTTATAAAAAGTATAATTTTTAATAAATGTTTGGAATATACATTTTTTTTATTATTTTTAGAAATTTATTGTGCACTTCATGTATGACTGGACCTATAATATTAACTTTATAGTGTGCACTGATGCATGTACACCCGGAATTAGTAATTTGGACTTTGAACTTTCAATGCGGTGCAGGAAGAACATAGAATATGATCATGGCAGTATCAAGTGGCAGCTATTAACTAGTTGAAAAATTAATAATTATAGCCATACTAATACACCTTGATATAGCTAATTGCATTATTCATAGGAATGTATGAACATAACATTATAGAATTGAGTATCTTTTAAAATTGAAAAGATATTCTTTAAGAATATACGTATGCACGCATACGTACATATACACAGGCGTGCACACTTCTTCTGAGAAAAAAATTAACACATGTTATGCTATGATACTTATCAAATTTGTCTCAAAATTCTCTAACATATAAGTGCAAAAAAGTTATAGGTTTGTTTTGTAAACAAACCTACATTTTTTTACACTTTTTTATATATATTTCTTACATGAAACATTTTTAATGATTAGATTTCAAAAGGAAGATTAAAGACTCACAGAAAAACATATTGAAAAATATTATTGCTTTTATCTTGTTCCAATACGCATTTTACAATTTGTTTATAATGCAAATACGATTTTAAAAGAATATTTCCTGCATCTCTTAAACATTAAAAAATGTATGAACAGTATTCTGCATGGTGATCATTATTGAGAAACAACACTTCTACTAATACAATACAAATTGAAAATGTTAAAAAAGTTGCAAATTAAATATATCTTGTACAATAGTGAAATAATTAAAAACATTACTGAAGCAGTTAAAAGGCTTAGGTGGCAAATGTAATTTATTGGAAACTAATTACTACTCGCCTAATTGAGAATATCATTAATAAGTTAGAATTATATTTTTATATTTAAAATGAATAAATTGTACACTGCAGGATTAAAAAGCGTGGCGGTGTTGAGTTACTGTATTCAATTATAATCGAAGTAATGTTAGGTAATGGGAATATGTTACAATGCAATATTCCTTATTTCATATCTTAGACTGAGGCAATTAGACCTGGAGGTACTGAGACGACTACACCGCAAAGTAAACGTTGTTCCTGTGATTGCCAAAGCTGACACCCTGACCACCCATGAGGTTAAAAAACTAAAGGAGAGAATCCTGGTAGATATAGAAGAACACGAAATTCAAGTAAGATATCTTTGTTTCTTTGAACTTTTTTAGTTGTAAAATGATAGTTGCAAAATTTAAAAAGCACAAAAGAACAAAGAATATTCTCTGTAATTTAATTTTGATTATTTTGATTTATTGCTCATATAAGATAATTTCGAAGTTTATCCTGATTAATCTTTTTATGCCTAGTCTGGAATACATTCGACATTTACGAAATAATCAAATAGTCAAAAAATGTTAGAAAACAGGCATAGAGCATTTCAATAAAATTGACAATAATGATATTTTCAGACTTACTTGACACTTGACACTTCACAATACATTGTACATACAGCTCTATATAGGGGACACTTTCCTAATTTGGACTAGTTTATAAATTGAAGCATAGTGATTACTCAAATAGAAATTAATTTAGGCGATAATTCTTAGCATAGAGTAAAATCTCACACATTGCTTAACAACAATACTAAAAAAAATCGCGGTAAAACGTATTATAACCACAAAATGATTAGTGAAGAAATCGTGCAAACATTCTTGCATTAAATACTCCTGCAAAAGAAAAAAGACTGTTTACGAGGACAGTGCATGTTTACAACACAACATGTCCCGTTCAGTAAAAGAGTATCGACAAGACATTTATAAAGATTTTGTGGATATGCAGATATATCAATTCCCGGACTGTGACAGCGATGAAGATGAGGATTTCAAGCAACAGGACAAGGATCTAAAGGCCTGCATACCGTTTGCCGTGGTCAGCAGTTCGACAGTTTTAGAAGTGGCTGGGAGGAAAGTCCGTGGACGACAGTATCCTTGGGGCGTTGTTGAAGGTACCGTATTAGATCTCCTTAACTCTAGGTTTGCGCACATTTCTTATGCACTTATTTCTACGAGTATCCATGCAATAAATCAGCAAATAAAAATAACGAATTTTTGTTTAAAAACTCCATTTTGTCATTTAAGTACTAAGTGATGCAATTGCGTTTCCTTTGATTAGTGTGTAAAAGTATCAGTACATTCACTTGTGAAATGAACAGTAACTGCGTGCTCAGTTGTGTCGATCCATTTATCGACATAAAATTAACACTAAACCTACCAATACTTCATATTTAACTATTTTAAACTCACTGTCAAATGATCCATGTTTAATAAGTCATATTTTAGGATGTATGTATAGCAAAAACACAAAATCTAATACCATTTGGTATGTGAATAAAATACTTTTAATCAAATGATGATTCTAATTTGCTTATTTATTCAATTTGCAGAATACATAAAAATAAAAGACAATTTGAAATATCTTGAATTTTTTGCCATGCTCAGAACAAGAATTTTTGTCTCACAAAATAGCACTAATTTGAAATGATGAAACTAACATTCAACATATATCTAGTATAATGTAATGAGAAAAATGATTTTATTGCACAATTTAGTACAAGGTCAATTGCAAATCACAACTCGCGGTAGGTAGCTTAAGTTGCATATATTTCTGAGTGAAAACATGTACAAGAAAAATATACAAATATGCAAATGAATTATAATTAAAGTCCTAAGGCCAAATGAAAATGTTGTAACGTTGTATATAAGAAATTATACCAGAAAGTTAGTTTACTAAAAAATTTCATTTGAGCCATTGTTGTAGGTTTAACATTAAACAAACACTATCGCACTACTCGTCATTTTTCGACGCAGGCTGAAACAAGTGCTGTTGCCCTACTTAGAATTTTTCAACTCGATTTTTGTAAAAGCCAGCAAAGCTCGAACGGTTAAATATATAAGCTAGACGTGTATAATATTGAATTACACATCTAAACAAAGTAGTAATGATTCAAAAGTTTTTTAAAAAATGACTGTATGCAGTATTCACACTATCAAAAAAAATATACATAAACACATTCAAGCTATGCGATTCCCTTATATTTAATATATCAGCTTGAACGAGCCAAAATATTTCAGAATAGAATATTTTATAAGGCTTCATGGAGGGGTTGATAAAATAACAGAAGGGCTCTAAATTTCAGAGTTTAATAACAATAAAAATAACAAAATTCTAAAGTAACACAAAAATGATAATAAAGTTACACTGTTACACTTGGCTCTCAGTTACGTATTATCTTTTGGCCGTCTTAGGATGATCCCCATGGAGACACTACTACTATTTGTTCAAAAAGGCTTTTTTGGACAAACAGCAGTAATGTCACCAGGAGAGTTGTCTTTCGTTCAGCCCTTAGTAGACCAATCTTACATTCACACACACAGGCACACACATTTATACACATTTGTCTTTGTATCCTGCCACGTCTCCCTCCTATTACGTAAGATCGGAACATTCCGTAATATAAATATTTGGCCATGGAAAAATTTGACCAAAGGACCTGGGTAGCTCAGTGGTCAAAGCAGTCACCCGGCAAGTGAAAGGTCTCAGGTTCAAGTTCTAGTCCAGTAATACAATGGCCTAAACTTCCTGGCATCTACAATTACAATTTTGATTTATAACAGATAAGCAAACCATGAGTCCTACCAATTGATTATCCTTTTTTCTTTTATCATTCAAGGAAATGCTTATAGCAAGAACGAAAGGGCTAAGAAGTTCTCGAAAGTGTTACTATAAATTAAAATCAATTATCTATAGATACAAAAATGAAACACATGCGCTCTGACTCTTATCTTTTTTAACCTTTTCTCTTTATCTCATTCACGCATAAATTGTTGCACGCAGAAGATAATCAATAAAGAAATCATTATCAAAAGAAGTAAAATAGAGATAGAACTAATAAAATATGTATCATGTCTAATGCGAATGGTAAATCTCTTCTAGCCCAGGTATCCATATAGTGTTTTTTCGGATTTTTGTGACAGGTATTCCACGTCTACAAATCCCTGGATTGTACATGAAATGCATACCAAAAATATTATTTTTAAGAATAATTTTATACCCCTCAAGTTCCATGTAAAAATGATCACTGGAAAGAAAAGAAAAAAAAATATTCCTGAAAAAGGGGTATACCATCTTGTGATAGTGGTTTATTAGCAGATGGGCTAACAGCTATTTCACCATTTTCTCTTATTCGAGGCACAATTTTAATGAATTGGGTCTGGGAAAAAGTTCGTAGTGTTTTTCCCGAAGGACAGAGTCAATTGCAAATAACTCAGGAAACATAAATAGCAGCGACACCACTAAAGGTTCGTTGGAAGGATAACACTTTGGGCATTACTTTGAGTGCATAAACATCGAAGTTGGTGCAATAATTGGAAGGTTGTTTGCGTTTCTAAATGAAGAGAGAAAAAGAGTAATGAAAAATTGCGCTATATTTTGCAATATTATTAGGACAAAGAGAAAAACACTTTACAGGGTTGTGAAAAAATTTGTGCTTTATACAGTGAAAGTACTTTATTAAAATCTGCTGTGCGGAAATGGTTTGCTCGCTTTCGTTCTGGTAATTTTGATGTGAAACATGAATCATTGTTCGTAATAGTAATAATTAGTGATATATCAATTAATTGCGCGATGCTCCCATCCCACCGACCCTTGTAGCCTTACGGAAAATAGTTGTCGCAATAGAAAATAAGTAAGAAGTATGGTAGGGAAATAAACAGAGGATATACGAAAGTATAGAAAGTGCGAAGAGACGACTGTGAAAAGAAGAGAGAGAGGAGGGTGGGGAGGATGACGATGAATGGGACTGTGAGAGGATGAAACGATTTAGATTTACGGCCATCCGCGGTTGGTAAAATAAGGTTGATACATAAAAGATGGAGGAAGCGGTGTAGGGACACGAGAACAGCACAACGAACGCGTAAAAAAAGGAAGGTCAGATCATAGAGCGGCAAGCGAGAAAGTGAGGCAAGAGGTGGCATTACGCGTGAGATAGTTGTGTAAAGAACCGAGCCCGCAGCATACATGTTTTGGAAATTAAATTCACTCTTTTGCAAATAAAATTCACGCTTTTCCAAATCCAGTACTTTTACATATATATTGTTGCGCCGGGGAGTGCTCGCTGAGGACTGCATAACAATAACTCAACACAATATTAACAAAAAATTATTTAAATACAATATCGTTCGTGTAAAGATAAGATCGCGTCCGACAGACTCGAAGTCGGCGGGATGACTCTTTGTATTCTTCTGTTGTCAACAAGCCCGTTGACAACCGTCGCTCTGCTTTCGTAACGCGGCATCTTCAGCCGGCGTTACATTATCCTCCTCTTCGTAGATGGCGGTCGTCCCGACCGCGGCGACTTTCTTTTTCTGCGACCAACCTCAGATGATTCATTGGAGCCAGCTTCAGACTCGGACTCCTAACCCCGATTCATTGGGCTATCATCTGTCAGGTCGCCAACCTCCTTTTCCTATTTCAATTTGGACCGAGTACCTCTATCTGAAAAGGGGTAAAGTAAATGGAATTAAACTTTTTACCCAGGTGGCCTTTAAAGATAGCCGTCTTGACATTTGTCCTTCGTCTCAGGGGAAAACCACCCAAAAACCCTGAGTAAGACGCCGGTACTTCTCTCATCTGCCTATGCTGAAGACCGCTCTTCTGAGGATGTCCCGACCGCTCCTCGCCCTTCCTCTTGTCCCCACGTCAGAGTTCCTCTTGCTTCAGAACTTCTTGGGCGGACTCTCTCTCTCAGACAGGCAGGGCCACCACCCTCGAGATGCCACTGTCCAACCATCAAGGTGTCCTCCCTCAAAGATTGTACGGCACATACCCCGGCTACGCAATCAAGGGACCTTCACGCCCTAATGGACGCAGTAACGGTCCCATCGAAGGGGCCACTCTCTAAGGAAGAGAGTGACACTTCCTCAGACTCCTCTGACGCGCAGGAAGGGAGCGCACCACAAGCCAGGAGAAGCCCTCGTCCTCAGCTTGTATGATGCGGCGTCCTTTTCTTGGGCAAAGATGTCCTCATCCTTCATTTCTCGGTCCTCCTTGTGAGTAACGTGCTAAACGATTAATGTGGACGACTTTTGCCTTTGACTACGGTAAACGAATTATATGGTATATCAACTCGTTCAACCGGTCTCGTACCACATATGGTGCTTCCCAGTCTGGCTGTAATTTCGGGCATCTTCCTTTCTTCCTCCGTGGGTTGTACAGCCAGACTTGCTCTCCTGGAGAAAATGTAATAGGATTTGCGAAAGCATCGTACCAGGATTTCATCCTCTTGGTAGCGATCTTCATCCGCTCCCGCACAAAACCATGGATTTCCTCAATCCGTTCCCTGGTTTCAGCGACCAGCACATTTTCATCCTTTTGCTTTACGGATTCAGCTCCTCGTACGAAGTCCAAAGGAAGGCGCAGTTCTTGACCCATAAGAATCATCGCTGGGCTGTTTTGCGTTAGCTCATGGCGAGATGATCGGTATGCCAGTAAGAACATAGGAATCCACTCGTCCCAGTCTTTCTGATGCTCTGAAACAAACTGGGACAAATATTGCAGTAGAGTTCTAATCATCCGCTCAACGAGTCCATCTGATTGAGGGTGCATAGGAGTTGTTCCCATCTTCATAATGCCCAACATCTTCAGGAAATCTTTGAAAACGTTGGACTCGAAACTCCGATCCTGATCTGAATGCAAGTCCAACGGTACTCCATGCCTGCTGACCACTTCCTTAAGCAGAGTCTTCGTGATGGTTGTCGCCTGCTGGTTCGGTAATGGAAAAATTTCCGGCCACTTCGAGAAATAGTCCATCACGACGAGCGCGTATCTGCTCCCGGTCGAAGAATTTAGCAAAGGACCCACAACGTCGAGCGCCAACCTCTCAAAAGATGCCCTGACGTTACAAACCTTCAGGGTCCCTCTTCCCTTCTCCTTGGGGCCCTTCTTCGCCGCGCAAGCATGACACCGGCGACACCATTCCTCTACATCTCCGTGGTGGTTCAGCCAAAAGAACTGTTGGCGCACCTTCGCCAACGTCTTCCGGATTCCGAAATGTCCTCCGGTGGGGGCGTCGTGGCAACCTCTCAACGCCTCCACCACCTTGCTTTTCGGGACCACGGGCAACCAAGTCGCGTCCCTGCCGTTCGCTGATTCCCATTTTCGGAACAAAACGCCTTGCCGCACCTCTAAGGAGTCCCAACTCTTCCAAAAGAATTTTGCTCCAGGAGGCAGCGCAGATACATCCTGCCAATCAGGCTTCCTCCCTTTTATCTTGCATTGACGGATGAAGCTGATATCCTCGTCGTCCTCTTGGGCTCTCTTACACTCCTCTTGATCCTGTGCATGACACGTGATTCGAAGCACTCCGTATTCCGCTAGTCGCTCTTTCTCTTCTATTCGTGTGCAACATGCACACGATAATGTGTCACAGGGTCTCTTTGAGAGTGCATCTGCATTCCCGTGGCTTTTCCCATCACGGTGCTGGATCTCAAATTCGTACTGCTGTAAGCGCTCAATCCAGCGCACGATCTGTCCCTCCGGATTCTTGAAGGACATCAGCCATCTCAAGGCGGCATCATCCGTCCTTAACAAGAATTTTTGTCCATAGAGATAGTGATGAAAATGCTCTATGGACTTGACGACCGCCAACAGTTCTCTCCTAGTGGCAGTTTCTCCCATGCAAAAGTTTCTTCTCGAAAGACATTTTTTCAATGTTTAAAGCTAATACCCTCATTTTCCATCTCCTTATACTGCCAATAACTTATATTAGCTTTCGTAATATCATATTCACCAGTTTTTATGAACAATGCTACAATGTACATTAATATGTATTACACCGACCATGATTATAAGTTTCTGCGCAGTTTGTAAATCGCGCGCATATTGAGCGTAGAATTGGTAAACCAGGTCCAGCCGGTTCCTGCCACTTGGCACCTCCACGATCGCATTCCAGCTTCTCCTTGCCCCCTTTCAGGGGTCGAGGAATAAATTAATGGGTCCGTCTGACTCTGCGCTGTGTACTCTCTGTGACTCTGTTCTCTTCTCGGTTCCGTCTTTCTTCCCTAAGGTCTTTGCACACAGCTTCTCTCATTCATACATATTCACATGACTATCATCCATGTTAATCTCCAATACCATGCGGCATCCAGTACTAAATCAAGCACTCCATCTCAATCAGTCTTTTTTTGACACTTTACATCCCAAACACCCTTCCTTCGGTCCCACGCGCTTGATACTCTTTAAAATATATATTAATTTTTACACAGAACCATTTTCACACTTCCACAGTAGACTAACCAAATAACTTTTACAACAACGCTGTATAGATTTGCGAAATATACAGTAAAATACACAACATATGTAAAAGGTACATGATGTACTGTAGATCTATATATAATAATATAAAAAGCGCTTAAGATAAAAGGCATAACATTGTTCTTGTAAACAAAGAACTTTTAATATAAATGTTAAATCTTTATATTCTCTTTGACCACAACTTTGACGTCTCTTTGACCACAATTTATTATTTGAAAAAGATCATAATTTAAAGTTATTATAAATGTTGTTGCTTATTGAACAAAATCCCAATATGGAAGGATTTTTAACAAACCAATTTTTACGCCTAACATTTGTACACAGTCGAGAATCCGAAGCACAGTGACTTTGTGAAGCTGAGGACGATGCTGATCTCTACCCACATGCAGGACCTCAAGGACGTCACCCAGGACGTTCACTATGAGAACTTTCGTGCTCAGTGCATATCCCAGATATCTCAGCAGGCTATTCGGGAGCGGAGGTATTTACGCATGTAAATAAATATTCCATTATCGTAACAGTCTTAATTATCTCCATGATTCCTCTAGAGTCACATTTCAATACTAAATCCAACGAACCACAGAAAATATCAGGTCAATCAATTCGTAACAAAAAAAATTAACTATTCTTCTAAAGAAGCACATTGGTTTGTTTATAAATAATCTATCAGAGCCAAAAGCTGCAAAATGCTGTTTCATCCAACATGAATGAATCTTTGTTGTGCAACAAACTACCGAGTCAAAAATATGGTATAAAATCTAATGCATATTTTATAAAGGTAATAATTTACCAAATAAACGCAAACTGCAAAAGAACGATATTTTTAATTTCAAAACTTTATTGGAGATTCAGGAATGACAGTTTTAAGGGTAGTAAAACAATGTTAATGGTGTTTTCCACACAGACGTTGAGTGTATGAAGCAAGTATAAAACCCGATACACAGGATTTTTCATAATCTCGTTGATTAAAGTCAACACTTTCCATTTTGACTATTTAATGGAAAATAGAATTTGACCAAAAATTCGATAAGCAAATAAGTGGTTCGTTGAAATCAGCACTTATTTTGTATCAGATATAATGATATTCCAGATTTGTTAATGTGTAGATATCTGTTAGTTGTAATGAAGAAATTTGTCAAAACGGGAATCGGGAGGTTAAAATGTATTTCTGCCGATCGGCAAACTGTATTCTTTTTTTTAAACTTTCTCTAGAGCTATCACGTTGAGAACCTTCGAATTTTCTTTCAGCAAACTGAAAAGAGATTCTGGGCCACATTTCGAGAACAGCATATCCGACACCGACAGGCTACTGCTGCAGAAAGATGAGGAGGTAAACGTATATGCAACCAATTAACCCTTAGGAATATCTATAATTTCCTATTTTTCACAACAAATTTTCTAGGATACCAGTGAAACTTTTGTCCCCCCCCCGCCCATTCACTTTCCCTCCTTATACCAATTCCGCACTACGCAATAAGTCTGGAGATTGTTGTGGTTTTATTTCTCTGAGATTTCTTATTTCTTAGTTTCGTTACACATGATCCATTATGAAAGTAATGCGTATGATTTTATCGCGACGCGACTATCCATCACAATGGGGTAAAACGGGTCGGGCAATGTGGTGAAGGGAAAGAATGCAACCGAAACATTCCAGATGCTTCGAAAGGCCTTCAAGCCTCTCGCCACAAGGCGTTCAAGGAGGGCTGGGAGGAAATTGCCATGTGTGCACAATCGTGAATTGTGTGCTCGAAGTTTTGTGTTCCAACCGTGGATTGAGTATTCAGCAAATCGCTGACACCATAAACATGTCCACATTTGCGGTACATGGGATAGTGACCAAGGATCTGTAAATGCGCAAGGCCTGCGAGAAGCTTGTGCCGAAAGTGTTGACGGAAGACCAGAAAGAACTTCGAGTTTCGTGCTGTCAAGAATTGTAGGATTTGATTCAAAATGAGGCCTCTTGAAGCATCCGGAATGTTTCGGTTGCACTTTTTCCAAGCCATACGCAAAATTTGATTGGGTATCGCTGTTCAAGCAAACGTCCCATCGCGCCGTGTTACAAAGTTGAAAAACACATTTCATGCAGAGGTTGCATTGGACAGGTAAACTCTTCTCCACATTACTACCTGTTCTATCCCGCTGTGAAGGATAGTCGTGTTACGATAAAATCATGCGCATTACATTCATAATGGACCATGTACCAATGTGTAGTAAAATGATGATGGTAATAATATGGTTTATTAAAAAAGTTGAAATATACACACAGACTATTAAAACTATCGTTGACAGATGAGAATTGAGGTTTAATGTAGAACTTATCGTACTTCTTTACAAATAGATGCGTCGTACTTTTTAACTCTTCACCAAATTCTTTAACAAACGCTCTACTCGCAGAACTCAACACCTTTTTAAAAAATGGACTGCTAGATTCTTCACACCTCACTGTTTTCACAATGCCCTAGACAGTACCCCATTCATGCTTTTGTTCACACACAGACACACACAGGCACTTTTATGCACGCATTTGATGCTTAGGACACTCACAATACCTGTGTACTTTGTATATGTTACAGTAAATGTGATTAATCCGGTGATTACGTATAATTACCCATTATTGTATATAATTACGAGTTGGGAATTATATAAACTCGTCGATTACTTTGATAAATATTCAAGAATTCATCACATTTACATTAGTGGTGATTATATGTAATAATCGGCAATTATGAATTAGTAGTTTGCTTCCAGGCCTGTATTATTATTACGATAGTATATTTCTATCCTACATTCGAGAAAACACTCTGAGCACCATTCAAAATTCTCGCACACCTCAAATGTTACCAAGGAAATATAATAATGTCGTATATTTACATCATATTTCACCCTTTTCATTCGATACATACCATTTCTGATGGTGCAAACTCCAGCTCGAGTCTTCACGGTTCAAGGAATTTTATTGAAATGATTTTATGTAGTTAAGTTTGGTATAATAGGATTGAATATATCGCATCGTATTGAAAATGTGTTAGGCAAAATCTAAAAGTAACATACAAATTAGGAAAATGCGTTTCATATTATATCGAAGTTGTGACCGTATTATAAAATATAAAGATATACACAATAACGCAAATATTGTTCAATGACAAAAATATACACACATTAACAAAATTAATTTTTTTTTAATTGTTTTTAGACTTTATACAATAAAATCGGCATATATTCCAAACAAAATTGTACAATGTAGAAATTTATGATAAGTAGAGTTCAAGTTCGTTCATTCCTGTTATATGAGAATTATGCTATAAGAGTATAGTGTAATCGAAGGGTTAACCGTACTTAAATTTTTTCTTAGAAATGTTATATTTAAAGTATACATCAATATACACACTAAACTATCGATTGAACGAAAGGAAGAATTGGAGACAGTAAAGTAAAAATGCTAGATTAAAATAAGAGGAGTCAAAGGTGAATAAAAGAAGTCTTTTTTTTCAACCAGATACGAAGAATGCAAGACATCTTGGCGCAAATGCAGGAGCAACTCAAGGCGACTAGTCAGGTAGGGGGTGGAATAGGACTCAGGGGTAGGGTTGGCAGCCTTGGAAACGATCTGGACTCCACGGACGTGGAGAAGAAACGGAACAGTATCATAGATGTCTGAAGAAACACTCTAGGTAAAAGATACATCACTTAACCCTTTGACAGATCTTGAAAACAAAATGTGAATCGAAGGCGTGTATGACTGCTGCATTAGCCCCTCCATGGCTTAAACTTTTTATATGAAACATTTTTTTCTACGGGATTTCGTACGTGAGATATTCCAGGTGGCCAGAATAAACGCTTGATCCTATATGTACAAGATGGGACATCTACTGGTGTGTTTTTAAATTATAGGATATGGCAACACCTGTGTGACCGATTTGTTTGAAATTTGAACAGCTAGTCAGTCTGATATTCCGCGGCAGGAAACAATCATGTTTTCGCTTAAGGAGCGTTTCGCAATATTAAAAATTTATTTTCAAAATCAGTGTTGTGTAGCCGAAACCATGCAAATTTTGAAAAGAAATATGGGTCGTGCAAAAGCGCTAAGCGGAACCGCTGTAATGAAATTGGTGAAGAAAGTTATTGGTTAACAAAAGTGGCCTCCGAGCTCGGATAGTGCGCACTCCCGAGAATATTGAGGCTGTGGCCTGTAGTGTGAGACAGAATCCATCGACCTCAACTCCACGCCAATCGCGACAACTGGCCATTAGTCGCACCAGCCTGAGAAGAATGCTGCACAAAGACCTCGAATTATTTGCCTACAAGGTCCAGATGACTCAGGAGTTAAAACCAAATGACCATCCGCTTTCATATCAATTCGCTGTGGGGCCATAGACCAGCTCAATAATGACGTCGATTTTTATCGAAAAATCATCTTTTCAGGCAAAGCGCATTTCCATCTCGGGGGCTATGTAAACAAGCAGAACTGCAATATTTGGGGTTCAAAACAGCCACACGTAATCGTAAAGAAGCCAATGCATCCATCAAGAGCGACAGTTTGGTGTTGATTTTGGAGTAGTGGCATAATTGGCCCATTTTTCTTAGAAAATGCTGCTAGAAACGCTGTTATCATCAATGACGACCGTTACAGAGCCATGTTGATCAACCCTTTATGGCCTCAAATCAATGCTATGAATGTGGACGACCTTTGGTTATAACAAGATGGTGCCACATGCCATACAAGTTGACTGACAATCGATCTCTTGTGCACCAAATTTGACAAACAAACAATCAGCCGTTTTTGAGATGCCAATTGGCCTGCGCGGAGCTGCAATTTGACGCCATTAGACTTTTTCTGTAGGGCTTTAAAACCTATGATCATAGTGGGGCTTTAAAAACCACGATTATAAGTTTCTGCGCAGTTTATAAATTGCGCGCATATTCAGCGTAGAATCAATAAATCAGGTGCAACCGGTCTTTGCCACTTGGCACCTCTACGATCGCATTCTAGCTTCTCCTTGCCCCCCTTCAGCGGTCGTGGAGCAAATTATTGATTCGGTCTGTAACAACCATAATTATACATTTCTACGCAGTTTGTAAATAGCGCACACGTCGATCACAGAGTCTATAAATCTGGATCGATTGACCCCAGCCGTCTGACACCGCCACAGTCGCATTCCAGCTTCTGCTGGTCCCCCCTTCAGGGGTTGTGGAAATTAATGGGTTTGTCTGTACAAATTAATGAATCCAAGTGTATGCGCTGGCGTCAATGCGTTAACTCTCTGTATACTCCACTTCACTCTAATCTCTTTTCTCGTGATATTATGAGGCAAAAAAAAGAAGTGTTTAAATAATAAGAAGTAATTAAAGATCATGTTCATTTACCAACTATCTATTCGGTAGACATTAGATAACAGAATTTTTTTTTTTAAATACATTTTTCAACACCGACTGCTAAGATCATTTGGCCTAGGACCTACTGTTTAAGGTGGGTTCCGAACCACCAGAGCTACGGTATACGTATCACATAGAAAAACCAGAGGTGATGCACAGGATTCGAACCTGGGGCTGCCGCGTGGCAATTTGAACCTCTATCCACTACACCATCGTAGCTCCCTAGAATACTTCATTAAGAGATTGATGGAATTTTTAAAAACAATACAACAGCGTAATTTCATCGTTTTTTTAGGATGCAGAAAATTCTGAAGGCCGAAAGGGAGGAAATATCATGGTAAACGCACAAAGAAGATCCAACGTACTCAGGAAGGAGTAAAAGAAGCGTTTCCTCAGTATTATGGGATAAGGATCTTACATGTTATTTTGAAGTAACTCCCTTTCATAATTATATGTTCTGGTCCTCTCTTTTTTACATAAACTTTTACACCATCGGTGGTATAGATAAGACATCCTCTTTTCTAACTGCTTATATTTATGTTGTCTATATTTGTATTAATAACTTGTATATATTTTGCAAAATAAAAATGTTATCAAATTATCTCAGCACAAAAAATGCTACATTACTTTTTCGAACATACAGCTTGGAAATTTTAAAAGAAACTTTGAATTGCATTTAAACGGATGACTATGTGATGTTTGAGGTTTACGTGTTACATTACTTTCCAATCTGTAGCTTGATTGAAGAAAATGGTTTAAATAAAATTTGCTCATCGAGATTTTGGAATTGAGGACACTATGAGAAAATAACAGTGCAACACGCAAGGTAGAATAAACAACGAGAAGTACAAAAGCTTTTGACTCTTCAAAATGTACACTTTATTTACTTCAAAGACTTAACAATAATTTGAGTCTGTCGATGTGCACAACCAAAAAATATATATATTATGCATTTAAATTTGTATATAAATTATATATTATATAATATATAAATCACAAAAATACCAATAAAATTCTACAACTCCAGAGAACGAACAGGTAGACGTATAATCATCCTACAAGCTCTGTAAAGTAATGACGATGTACGAAGAAATGTCCTCCAATACCCACGCATTCAATGACTTTTACAGAATAAGCTTTCCTCTGTTCGAGGCCCTTATCTAGGCTACCAGTTCAGGCATGAGGACCAGCTTACTCTCGCTGGGTAGCACTAAGGCATAATAACTCTCAGTCTCATTAATAACAACAATCAATTACGTGTCAGAGTTCTACACAGGTGCTGCAGCTTTAACGAGCGTGATGGAGATCCCACCTTCATTTATTCACTGGATAATCTGCGGTGGAATCGTGCTTTTGGAGGTCGACACAGTTACTTCAGACTTCACCTTCGGCTTCTGCCTCCGTTGGTCCAACTTTTTGAAACCCCCAGCTGCACTTTTCTCTCAGTGACAATAAGTCGCCCAAAACGATCAGTAATGTTATCTTCTAGCTTAAAAGATTCGGTTTCTCCTGTGACCTGCCAGAAATCGCTCTGCTCTGCTGTTGGGCTGGCCTGCCTCTAGTAGCGTGAGCCGACTGGCTTTTGATGAGCATGCTGCTCCTAATCACCATGCCTTTGGCGTGTGGATAGTTCTGACATGGTACAGCAGTCCTGGTCTGAGCTCTGGTGTGTCTGGTGACTTGTACAGGTTTGGTTTCTTGGGCTTTCGGCGACCTGGACCATCAAAAAGTTTTCTTACAGTGGTGAGACTATGTATGGCATGGAGCAGGGTGGTGAAAAAGCTGGCCCAAAAATTGTTGAAATGCCATCATGTGAATACCCTGCTGGTAATCCGCTTATCTGGGTAAGACATACTCTTAATGTGGGAGTATGTAGTTTGGCGGTGAAGCATTCTGAAGGTAGTAGCGCTGCTGCATCATCGGAGGGTTTTGGATCAGGAGTGCATGCTGCATCATGTCTGACTGCATGACATAGTAGTTTACAGAGTTGTGTTCGGTTTTGATCATTGTTGGGCTCCTCTGAAGAATTGGTGTGTAGCTGCTGATTGCAGGGTCGATGATTGGCCCATCATCCTTGATGTCCCCCTCGGAATCCATGCTGACTTCAGACTCGATCTTGTAGATGGTCCCAGAGGTAAAATCCTGCTTGCTATTGATTATCTCGCTGGTTTCTGTGTACTCAGTCTTGCACTCGTTGTTCGACATTCCATACTGCATAACGTAGTAGTCAGCAAGGTTATGTTCAGTTTTGACTATCACATTATCCTGCTGAGAGATTGGCCCTTCGTGCTTGATGTCCAATTCGGAGTGCATGCTGAAGACAGAGTTGATCTTGCAGATGGTTCCAGAGGTTGGATCTTGCTGGTTGTTGATTACTTCAACGATTTCTGTAGCTTCCTTCATTTTGCACACGTCGTTCAGCATTTCACTATCTACGGGATTCACGACAGTGGAACCTGATTTTTCTTGCTGAGTGTCAACTTTTATAGCCTGCAGCTTGTGCTGGGATGATTTTCTTCTCCTATTAGCGGCTGGAAGATTGAGACGACAATCAAAGGGAGGGCCGAAACATGTATGATTACTTTCTTTTAAATTCCGAATCTCGAACTTCTTAGTAAAACACTCTTCAATAATTTGACAATAAAATATACAAATATTCTCCAAATATTTTCCAAGAGCAATTAACCTTTTAAATATGGTAAGCAACTATAGTAACTTTTATGAACAACATAAATTTGATAGGTACGCCACTATAGTAAATTACGTGGATGTCAACATTTTTAATTTTGGATATTGTAAAGTCGTTAAGACCAAAAACACTTTGCAAATTTGTGTAGTGTGCAAAACAAATGTCATAATGTAAAGATCGTGGTAGCAACGTGAAGACTGTGTTGCGGAACTCTGCATCATCCTTTTGCGTTAAAATATATCACCCACAGATTTGACTATTAATTATTACTATTATTTGGCATTTTTCTTACGGAGTCTAATCTATTAATTAGAACATAGCATATAATATCAATTAATTAATCAGTAAAGTTTTTCTATATTGTTACATGAAAATGTATAAAGACATTACAATTTATTTATTTTAAACCCCATTCCCACATAATATCGTAGTGGAAATCGTCATGAATGATACAAAGTAAGCGGACAAGACTTTACTCTCTGATTCTCAATATAGTATTACATTTCTGTTTCTTTTAGCTATAGAGAACTTATTGGAGGGAGTATTGTTATGAATCTTCGATAAGATCATCTGCATTCTGTTTGCGTTTTGTCGTATGGACCCGATCCAGTCGTTCAAGAGCTCACGCCAAAACCAAACACATATATCACATCCAAATAAATAACAATATAATTTGAGAAGTATATCTGAGTCCAGACCTAAGGTTTCAGTTAGAGAACTGCAGAGAAAAACGTAAATTTCGTAAGGGGCCAAATACCTCGTGGTACTTACCTCGTGGTACATAAGGTAAGCAAAAAATTTCTCTTGGTGAAAAGTAAGTTAAGAGAAAAATGGAGAGCAAGAAATTGAATAATCAGATAATATAAGAATTTACAGAAAGTCAGATAGCGGAAGAAATAACAATGAATGTATATTAAAATGTTGAAAAGGGTCACTTGACCCTGTTTGGTATGTTTGGTGTTAAACTTCAGAGCCTTGCGATAAGAACACCCTTCAGTTATAGTGCAAATGAGAACATGCCACCTAAAACTATAATCATCAACTGAATTGTCCTGGAATGCAAGGCGATTGTAACAGCGTGATTGCTGAACATACAGTTGTATTTGATACTGACTTTCTCTTGCTTGTAGACGTCTTTTAGCAATTCTCAGCCTGTCGCGCTCCCTCTGTTGAGAACGCAGCAAATCCGAAACTCCAGAACGAGACCGCTGTGCTCAGTACCGTGCATTCTCAAGCCTGGCTGCACGTTGTTGTGGTGTTTCCTCAGCACGTAGTTGAGCCTGTTTTTTTCTACTTCGCTCGTTCGCCAATGCTCGTTCTTCTTCAGTCTGATTTTTTATTATTTTTCGCACTGCTTCCGCATTGCGAGTACGACGACCTATGTTTGATGTTCTGCGAGGCATTATTTGGATAAATTAAAGTCAATCGAATGCGCTGAAAAAGAAGAAAGAAAGTTTTAATAAAAGCATATAAAATTGCAAAACATTAAAAAAGGAAAATTACAAATTAAAAAGCAAAGAAAAACAAAAAGGAAACAAAAATACTAATGAAATATATCAATTCAAATGCAGATCAATCAACACAGTTCAAATCCACCGCCAATTACACTAAAGAAAAAGAAAAACAGTTAAAAAAGCGAAAAAATAACCTATACTCACAAAATAAACGACATTGTAAACGATACAGCTCAGTTCCAACGCAATGTCACATGAAATAATTAAATCAAAATGCAGAAAACCTATAAAAATTCAATATAACAACACAATCCAAACATTGAAATGGAATCATAAAATTGGAAATTCATGGTATCGTAAAATATTTCGTATAGCGTGTGTTGCATTTACGTCCAACACATAGCGCTGTTTTTCATATCTTTTAAAAAGCATGTTTTTACCTGTCACAGGTGTGACATTTACATAACAAGTATACGAAAACACGCCTGTATTCCAATGCAACGATGTGTACAAATTTCTAAGCAATCGGTGCAGAACTTTCGGAGATTTACAATTAGTAACAAACGAACATTAACATTTTTATTTATGTAGGGTTGGGACTCCATAATTAAATAGGCGTTCGCGAGATGATTTGACCAGAGGGCCTGAGTAGCTTAATGGTCAGGGCAGTCGTCTGGAAGGCGAAAAGGTCTCGCTCCAGCAATCCAATGACCCAAATTCTTTCTGCATGGCTACATTTACATAGATGTAAAACAATAAGCAAAAAAGTATAGAAAGATAGAACAGGACCCGACACTTTTTATAGATAAAATGAAATCTATCTATCTAATGTGACATAGAGGTACAGCTACATTTAAACTTTTCGAGACCAAAAAATTTGTTTAACACATTAAATGAGAGAAAAGCGTAATAATTGGGATATTCATATTCGGGAGAATTATTTTAATACCGTTCAGTAACTCGTATTTGAAAAAATCACCAAACAAAATATTTCTTCTGTAAAAACTTACAGATTTATTTCTTGTGAAATTCTAAGGGCCAAATTGCAACATCGGGCTATTTAACATTATGCGTAATTGTACAGAGAATATTAAGAACAGAGATTCCCAAACTTTTTGTCCTGCAGACCACTTGTCGATTTTCAGTTTTGGGTAGACTGGGTGCTTTTCAAAAATTGGTTTTTCAAATTTATCAATTTAAATGTACTTTTGAAGCCAACGCAGAGCCGACACTTAAACAGTGTTTATTTTAGAGTAGATAATTGTTAAATAAAAAAATATCCGTTGATTTATAGTTAAACTTTTATTAAGTAAAACCCAAAATACAAAGTACTGCGAGCATAAAGCCCAATTTTTTTTTTAAATCGATATGGGTCCCCTGTAAGTCGAAGTCGACCCTTGGGATAAGATAACTTTGGGAATGACTGATTTAGAATAACAAATCCTCATAAAATAATGTATCTCTCTTTTAAACGTCTTCGTGTAAGAAATACGATAAATCTAAACCATGTGAATACCATAATGGTTGCGTTGTTTTTCTTTTTCCTACTGCTGTTATACACAGACCTATTAATTTATTCCACACCCCTAAAGGGGGGCAAGAAGAGAGACTGGAATGCAACCTTGACGGTGTCAGGTGGCTGGAGCCAATCGGTCCAGATTTATAGATTCTATGAATGACACGCGCACCACTTACAAACTGCGCAAAATGTATAATTATGGTTGTAACAATACATATTGACATATTTAATTGTATTATTCGTAAAAACGTAGAAATACAACATTATACAGCCTAATATAACTCATTGCTAATCCAAGAAGGCGGGAAAAAAACGCCAATATGGCAATTGTGCAGTGTAACAAACATAATTATACACTTTTACGCAGTTTGTAAACAGCGCACGTGTCGATCACAGAGTCTATAAACCTGGACCGATTGGCCCAAGCCGCCTGATACCGCCACGGTCGTATTCCAGCGTCTCCTTGCCCCCCTTGAGGGGTCGAGGAACAAATTAATGGGTCCGTCTGTACTAGGACTTCTGAAGGGGGGGACAAGGTAAAGCTGGAATATGACTGTAGAGCAGTGATGCCAGGACGTGGGATTTTTCCCACTCTTGCGCCCTACCGAATTCTCAGTAACGTATATACTTTACTCAGATATGGGGTATCGTTAGACCCCCGTGACAATTGAAATACTGTAGAAATTAGGGCCCCTTACACGTATCTACTGTTGCACATAGATACGTCTATGGAAACAATCGCCGTCGAGCTGTGTCGTCAACATGCGCATGCGCACAAACGCTGTCACGTGGGGAAAAATCCCACGTCCTGGCATCACTGCTATAGAGGTGCCAAGCGGCAGGAACCGGCTGGACCTGATTTATCGACACTACGATCGACATGCGTGCGATGTACAAACTGCGCAGAAATTTATAATCATAATCGGTGTAATACATATCGATATATTTAGTTGAATTGTCCATAGAAATAATATTACAGAACCTAATCTAAGTTATTGCCAGTCTAAGAAGATGGAAAAGGTGAATATTAGCTTTAAAAATTGAAAAAAAAGCCTTCATGCAGAAACTTCTGCATCCGAGTTGTTTCAAGAAGAAATTTTTGTATCTGAGTTATTTACAACTATATTACAGCTCTGTCCACGTTTTAGTTCTCCTCCGATAGAGGCGCTAATTTCGCTGTGTTTATGGGCAATGTATTTCAAATTTCGCAGTCGATTTTGAAAGAAATATATAATAATTGTGATATTCGTATTTAGAAAAATCCTACGAACAAATATATATTACCCAAATTCGAAAAGGCACAAAAACATAAATGTCTTCCACAGAAAAGTCTGCTTTTATTATTGAAGAGATTTCTGCCGATTTTTAAAAACCGATGACATATTTTTCATCTGACACGTTTAAAACAAAGTTTATGAGGAATCATTGTGTTTTCGCTTCAGAAAAAATGAAACAGGAATTTGCTACAGTGGTTTGTTTATATCTCCAGTCCCTGTCTCACACGCTCTTGTCGCATTGATCCGTCTGTATCCGAAGCTTATTAGTTTCTCCGCAACAGATCCCCAAACGCAGCGATAAAAATCAGGGGTACTAACAAACTTACCCTTCCGGACCCTTAACACTAGAACTACTGAACCAGTCACAAGAACTGAGTCACTTTTTTTTTTAAAATTGCAGTTTTATAACAGTGAATGTCTCAAGCTTTTTCATGATTGTATGGCAGGAAGTAAATAATCATTTTGAACTATTAATATTTCTCTTCTGTCCCCCTTTTGTTAAAGGGATATGTAATATATCTAAAATGTGTCGGAAAGGTGGTCGGTAATCTAGTATTAATAGAATTACGAATAAAGTAAGGTACTACATCAATAACTCTCGAGAGTTTTTGAAAATAAGACCAGGAATAATTCGTGATTGTTAAAGGAAAAGAAAAGCAACAAGTTGTTTCAGTGCTTCCTTCGTTTGTCACGATCATCTCTGCGTTGCTCTCGGTCCTCCTTGCGTTTTGTTGTCGACGTAGAAGAGCTGCTGGCACGTTTTGCCTGTTTCAAGAACTGATCCAAACCGAAAGGATCTTCTTCGTCCTTTTCGAATTGCACAGGGCCTGAACGGGTGGCTGACCTGTCCGTTCCGCTGAACTCCTTGTCAGGAACAAATCTGTTACAGAATATCATCTTATATAAAAATTATGTCTGTCACACAGTAACTTAATAGTATGTTCACTGTTTTGTTCATACAACATATTAATAGTATGTTTATTTGTTTTAAATGGAAACATAAGTGGTCTAAACCGTCAAATATATGATTTTTCAATTTCGCAAATTTTTTACATTAAAACATATTTCACATATAAATTAACACATGAAACTATTGTCTTTTGACATTTTATGCATATTTCCATTTCAAGAAAAAAAAATGACGTTACATAAGATAATTCCCAATATGCACCCTTTATTTGTTTGGACAAATATTGCAATAATTTCTTATTTCCTATCTTTCACTAGGTTTATTTTGTCAAGAGTAAACCACTTAACAATTTTTTGCATATGTTAGTATAATATTTAGTTTTCCATTAAAACGGGTTTGATAAAAATTGGAAGTGATATAATAAATGAAACATGATTTATTGGAGGCAGAAGTAAAAGTTCGATCACGAATTTTTCAGAAATGTGTCCATTAGTCAAATAACATTTTTATATATTATCTATCACTAAATATCCATCTTTTCTCTATTTTTTTTCACATTGTTTTGTATGGAATGTATAAATTCCATTCAGTCGCTATTTGAGTTGCCATATCAAACCAAGTAGTACTCCAAAATTGGCTCTTCAGTGCCAAGAACTTATTTACGTCTGATGAAAGTTTACCATATTACTTCTATAGGTATTGTGAAATCATTGTATACACTTTTATTGAAACTTTTAAGGGAAAAAAGAAAAACAAAAATGCGAATTATAGTAATTTCTGAGTTTTAACCCTTAGCACTCAGTTGTACTCTTTGAGGGGACATCAAAGTTTATTACTGAGTATGAAGAACCAACTTATTTCGAAGCAAGATTTGAAAAATACACACTTCCCTGAAATTTTCTGTTGCAATGATACAAGAAATCAAATTAAAATATGATACACTTACTAAAATATAGAAAAAAAGATGCCGACCAATTTTACATCAGAAGAAAGTGTGCAAAGTGCGCTCACAAAGGACCGAGCTCGTAATTACACCAATTGAGAAGAACAATTAGGGTACTTTGTAAAAGAATGGTTACTATGTAAACATGCCTTACACTTGTATGATGAGATTTGAAAACGTAAATAAGCCAGCTTAAAACTGAAGGAAAAGATTTTCAAAACTGAACTCAGTTCGGGTTGAAGCATTCATCGTTATGGATAGGTCTCTACACTAATAAGCAAGAAAATCGGAAAAGTGATATTCTCTTGGTAAATATCATTTTGTGAGTTCAAAATAACAATTAGAAATTTGCAACTCATTTATTTATGCATTTTTTATATTAGAATAATGGCTAAACG
The DNA here is from genome assembly GCA_038496175.1 of Ampulex compressa. NCBI lineage: Eukaryota > Metazoa > Arthropoda > Insecta > Hymenoptera > Ampulicidae > Ampulex > Ampulex compressa. The sequence continues at coordinate 6,079 of JBCFXI010001484.1, read as the reverse complement.
ACTTTACGTGGTGGAAATGTTATTTTAGTCGATAAGGCTAATGATTTTCGATTATACAACAAATATGGGTAGTGTGGATTGAGCGCATTAATACGCTTTGAAAATCATTTAAACGTTGAAGAAAATTATATTTTTGGGAACTGGAAATGTGCGTTATCAACTCTTATATAATTTATCGAACCCCTAAAAAAACGAACACCAATGACAAATTACAAGTTTGTCAAAACACATATAGACCAGTTGAAAGGGAATTTTCGGGAGCCACTAATATGTTCATCCACATTTTTGCTAGACAATAGACTAAACAATCGACTACATATTTCCAATGTGGAAGAAAGAAAATGGGACTGTATTCCGGCAGAAAAATACCAGCTGGAAAATGTCAAACAACTTATTGCAAAACGTGCAATAATTGATCTACAATGCATATTGGGAAATGCTTTAAAATTGATCACAAAGTACATAAGTATGAGAAATAAAATGTTGAGTTTTCTGTGAATATATGTTGCTTGATGCCTACAAATTTATGTAAATCAAATATCATTATAATACTTTACGATTCCCAACCTGTACTATTTAAAATGATGGTTTACAACATGCACGTTTTCGAGCCAAAGTGGCACCGAGTTGTTGATAAATAACATACAGGACAGCTTGGAGTGCAAAGCATTAATATTTAAATGCTTCTACCCTCAATTATTTTATTAATCCTTAACGCTTCCTGTATTTGTTTGATACTGTTTTATAACTGTTGGATAACAGTTCTTACTGTTATTACATTTATTATATTTTACAGTTGGAAACTGTTCATAATGGCAGTGATGGAGCATTAAGCATTAATAAAGTTAAAAGGAGAAGGTCAATGCCCACGGACCTGTTTGTCTTCACCAGCTTCTCTAGATCGTCCCCATAATTGTCCTTGTCAATGTTCTTTCCAGGCCGATAAATGTGTGAGCCAATAGAGTTTGCATCCTTCCAGGGTTTGTCGTAGACATTGTACTCGTCATCATGTCCGTAACCACTGTCCATTCCCTTGGTAGTGTTGAAAAGTCGCTGGTCAAACTGAGTATCTCCGCTGTTAGCGATACTCTTGGCAGGTAAGCCCAAGGCTATCTGTTCACTGATATCCCTTTCTCTCTCTCTTTGTAACCGGGAACGCTTGTCGGGTGCAGCTCTAGCCAGGTTCCTCTCCCTAGCGCGATCCTTATGCCGCTCCTGCCGAAGTTGATCCCTTTCTCTGGACTCTTCTGCCTTGTCTGCAACGTCAAATCATTGCATGTCAAGCAATAAGAATAACAATAGATTAGAAATAATTAATTTGTGTATTTGAATATTATAATTGTAATTTATATGATCGTTCTCATATTATCACATTTCAAGTATTGATAAGTCGTTTTGTTGGTATCGCACTTATGTAATTAAGAGACCTAACTTTAAAGTATATTTGAAAACTCGTTGCTAAAACGCAGATACTGTTCAATTATTTGTTGGAGAAACCGATTGTACGGTTAATCTGGTAGACATTTCTAGCAACATAATCTTAGGATTATGATCTTAATATTCAACACAAAATATATTAAATTTTATTATACATTCAGTTAATTTTGATGCCTCATAAATATAATTATAATTTACAATAATCTAGTATAACTTTAAAACTATGAAACATAGTAACCCACTGTAATAATATATACAAGAAAAATATAGAAAGAAACAGGTTAGAATTGTGAGGTATTAGATATTACGTAGCAATTTCTAAAAACTTACCCAAGGCAGCAGAGGACTTGAGTCCTGCACGTTCTTCTCTGGCTTTCTGTGCCAGCTGCCGGAGATGATCCTCCTTCTTCTCCTTTTCTTTTTGCGCAAGCTTTTTCTCCAGTTGTGCACGCATTTCTACTGCCTCACGAGCCTTTCTATCTGCTATATACAGTGCCTCCGCTAGTTTAGCAAAATTTTCATTGATGTGCACTTGTTGGAGGCCGCGTCCGTCCGCTGCCAGTCGTTTATCCAAAGGAATGGTGTAACCCTTAGCATTCTTCCAGTTACTGATACAAGGTGGTATTTTCCACTCCTTTTGCTCCTTCACTGTTACTTTTCTGGTTGGTGAATGCATCACTGGAGCTGGTGGCGATGGAGGACCACGTGGAATCTTCTTGTTGATCTTGAACTTTGGGGGCTCCAGTGGATCAACCTGTGCCTCCACCATACGAATAACCCTCTGTTTGGCACCAGAATTGAAGGACTGGCCCTGCTGAGACGGTGTGTATCTGATGTATTGAGCTGGCGCCTGCTTCTCTGCGCAGCGCACTGGCATAGCAGCAGCTATCTTAGACCTGGTGATTTTCTCCAAGGCCTTCCTGGTCTTCTCTGTAACTTCATCGATCTCCTCGCTGTCTGGCCTCTGCAAACTTGGATCCTCTTCACTCGTAATCTCAGAAGGCAGCAGATCGCTTAGCTTGCTATATACAATCTAAGAAAAAAATTGTTCTTTTTTCACATTGTGTTTAAGTCTTGGAAACTCAAAGCCATTTGTCCATCATACCATTTTAGAAATGATAATACAGATGTTATACGGCATTAACATATTAATGCCAGTGTGTAATCGACTCTTAAAAATACTCGAAAATAATAGCCCATGTCAAAACAAAATACCTCATGTCTTTTTTCTGGAATAAAGCCAGCACCTTTTTGTACAAAGGATGTTGAAAGAAATAATTCGAAATCATTATTCAGTTATTTACATCAATTTTTATCATGAATATGTAATTTTTGTATCTCTATCACAGTGTCAATTGATGGAACAAAAAATACAAAGAACCGATACAGTGAAATGTGAATTACTGTATTAGTGTCTGTCACGTGTTAAATGTGGCCATATAGATTGATAAATCATTTATATGTACTGTTGGCTTAACGGAAGAAAACTCATAAGAGGACTGAGAGTCTAATTGGTTGGATGAAAAGCGCAACCATCTCTTCACATATATTTTCAACCAATGTGTATTATTTGCTGAGTGGTCACGCACACTAATTTAATTGTGTAAAGTTCATAAGAGGTGTCAAAACCAAGTGACATAATATGAAGTAAGCAACAAGTCTCAAAGTATTGATGTAAACATAGATAGAATTGTGGTGTGTGAAAACATTAAATCATGATATTTAGCACTTCTTGTAATGTATTACGTTAACTGTCTAAATGTGGTTACTCGGCAAATGCCACAGTTGGAAATAGGCATGTTCGACGAAAGACCACCATTACCCCTGTGCTCATTCATCAGTATTCTTTTGTTGAACCAACAGTACGTAATCTTGCCTTATCTTTGCCATGGCCTTGCCTGGCAATAACGTCATATTTGACCTTCCCTTGAGCATCTAACTGTACAGCCAAAGCATTGCTGGTCATTTCCTTTCCCTTCATACCCATCCCAAGAGGGTACTGCGCCACGTGGATCTCGGGAAAGGCACCCCCATCTCCAAAATCCTAGGATCAAAGCAAACAGCACATGAATTTTGGAACACAATTTCGTGGAGCAATATTTAAAATAAAATATATATTTGTTAAAAGCATTTCATGAAATATGTGTTCATTTAGAAAACTTATATTATTTCAGAAAATGTATGTGTGATAAACTATATAACGTTGTGTTTAAATATAAATAAAAGCTAAATATTAAATAAATATTATAGCAGAAATTATTTGATTGAGGTACAAAGTATTTGTCCTTATACACATATCATTTCAAGTAACTGCCTGTTAAATTTCACTTAGATTTCACGTGTAATAACAGTTATGGTAAGTTATGGATATTACTACCTCTGTGTTTCGGGGCACCCATCCTTTGCGCTGCCCATAAGGTGGTGCAGTGACAACCGCCTTGACCAATGCGGATACTGGTCTTTGACGGAGTTTTTGTTCACGTGCTTCATCCTCTCTATCCCAGACTACTTGAGTAGGGGCTGGTAACAAGCTGATGATACAAAAGCGTAAAGCAATAGATCACAAATACGACTTACTAAAAATAAAAATATCCTTTCAATCAGTATTTCTCAAAATGGAACTAAAGTGAAATTTTGTGTGTAATAATAGACTCAGTTATAACCTGTAGATTCTGAATAACTTGTTTATGATATAATTGTATATGTTTACGATACAATATTATGAATAAAAATAAATTTAGAAATATAGATACAAGAAAGACTTGGATAATAAAAATAACGTTAATTTGTCACTACATCTGTTTATTCACTTAAGAGAGTACATATTCGATGAGGTGCAGAGTAATTATTTATCGAAAAATTGGTGGCAGATCAAAGAAGTTTGGGAACTACTTAAATTATCGAGAATATAAGGCGGCTATATAATATAAGTGCAAAATCTACGTCATAACTAGCAAGATTAAAACAAATACACTGATAATCATTTATGTTTATACACAATTTATAGATCTAACCTAAAAATCAAAAACATTAAAGTATTTAAATTGGTACATTACTTCTCTTATGTTGTAAACTAATATCGTTACTTGGTTCTCGAGATAAATGTGTAGATTGTGATGCTAATTGTAACACGAAAAAAGGTTCATTGAATACATGTAATTAAGTACAAAGGACGCACCTAGTGAGTGACATCTTCTGAAAGGCCGATGACATCATCGACGCAAGTGTAGCAAACACAGTAGAAAAAGTTTCTGTTATCTCAGGTACAAGATTTTAGGAATAAAATGACGAACAGGAATCAGTTCTAATGGCACTACTGATCATCTCACTCGTTTTTAAGGCCTCTTGAGGAGAAAATAACAATCTTTGGGCAGAAAGAGACAAATTGATACGATAATAGCGGGAGTGACAAGGACAAGAGATAAAAAAAGACCGATACAGCGAATTTTTTAATGGCTACAGGAGGCACTAGCACACACACCGAATTGACTTTGGGGGCCTCAGGTGGAGTAATTGAGAAGCTCCAGAAAACCAGCCCGCGCTAAACGAATAGTGCCGTAGTATGGTTGGGAAGCGCCCGCGCTAATCTCCCACTTTTCCGACATTTCAATATATCTCGCTCGCTCTCAATGTCTCTCACACTCAACATATCTCACTCACTTTTATCACGTCTTTCTCGCTCAATGTGTCTCATACATCATGATATATCTCGCTCTCGTTTGCGATATGGGTTTCCGACGTTACCGATAAAATACAATCCTAAGCAATCGCTGCCGAGCTTCCGAACACACCGAATCAATAATTTGTTCCACGACCCCTAAAGGGGGGCAAGGAGAAGCTGGAATGCGATCGTGGAGGTGCCAAGTGGCAGGGGCCGGCTGGACCTGGTTTACCGACTCTACGCTCGACATACGCGCCATTTACAAACTCCGCAGAAATGTATAATTATCGTTGTTACAATACACATTGGCATATTTAATTGTATTATTCATAGAAACGTGCAAATACAATATTACACAGCCTAATATAACTTATTGCTAGTCCAAGAAGATGAGAAAAGAACGAATTACCTTTTTAAATTGAGAAAATGTCCTTTAAGAAGAAACTTTTGCATCAGAATCATTACATATAACGATTTCATAACATTAATTGCTCAACCAACTGTTCCAATGTAAAATAACTTGTAGTTGAGTCAAGAACCGTGTCATAATCCTGAAAAAAACCATTTTACAACTCTGAAAAAGTGTATTATAGCTTTGAAAATAAACGATTAATAATCAGTCCTCGCACAACTACTTGATTTAATCCTTTTAATCGATAAATGTTACCAAATCGTTATCTGTAATAATATTGATGCAAAAGTTTCTTCTCGAAGGACATTTTTCCAATTTTAAAAGATATTTTGTTCTTTTCCCACCTTCTTAGACTATTAATAAATTATATTAGGCTCTATAATGTTGTATTGCCACGTTCTATGAATAATACAATTAAATAGGTCAATGTGTATGGTAACAACCATAATTATACATTCCTGCGCAGTTTGTAAATAGCGCGCGTGTCGATCACAGAGTCTATAAATCTCGATCAATTGGCCCCAGCCGCCTGACACCGCTACGGTCGCATTCCAGCTTCTCCTTGCCCC
>JBCFXI010001483.1:0-51500 GCA_038496175.1 Ampulex compressa | reverse complement strand
TATATATTATAGTTTATGAATAGAAATAATATGTATATACAAGCACTATTGACAGTAGTCGGCCAGAATGGGACATAAAATTGATCTAGTCGCACTTCTTAACGAGCTTCTTGACGTCCTACTTCTTAGCTATTCGCATCCGACTTTCTTGACTATCTTTACCCGACTCTGTTCATCGGCTGCCCTGTTCGACTCGCAGTGCATACAGCGGACACACACACACACACACACACACACACACACACACACACACACACACATTCCTGGGCATAGGACACACGAAATTCCTATGCCCCTTTGTACATGTTATCGCGCGATGGTCGGCACTACGGTTCGTCTCCAAGACTGCACTGTTCCAACACATTATCCCTTCCAAACGTAAAATTTTCGCGCACCACACTATTATTATTTCAAGTGTGACTGACAACTTACTTTTTCAATGTAATCAGAGCGAAAATAAAATAACATATGTTGTAGAATAAGTATTAAATAAATAAGTGTGGTCGTAATTATATCGTGTTTAGTCTCATTTGAATTAGTGAAATCCGGCCTATATGTTAACCCTTTTAGTGCCGAACGACGATATATCGATGTTCGCTACACTTGCAAAAAGTGCCAACGTATGATATATCGTTGCGTATTCGATGCCGTCCTACTATTTTAATTGTGAGAGAACTCTATCTCAAAAGAAATTTATATAACGTTATAAATGGTCCAATTACTTTGCAAACAAATTTTAAAAATTGTTTTTGGGTTTAACTTTCTGTTATATTCTATGCTGGTTGTTAAGTCGCGTAGGACAAGGCGACGCAGCTGCAACGGATCAACACTCGTGGACCATAAAACGGTCCTAAAGTCAAACCTATTTTAACATGCCCTTCGTTCTTGGCAAGGCATCTGGGCCGGTTCTGACAATAACCAGGCACAAAATACGTAAAGAACGGTTAAACTACGAGGAACTTTCTCTAGTTCATTAATTTTCTTTACGAGGGTATATATCAATCAAGGGGGGCCTTATGGCCTCAAGGACCATTTAGGTCAATCGGACCAGCGGCCGGATTTTCGGGACAGGGAATTCCCTCACTACTTAGAAAAGTAGAATCAAGGAGGGATGATTCCACCCCCATAGAAGTCAACCAATTAGCAGTTTTTACTAACTACCAATCCGGTCGTCGGTATCCCCGTGGACGTCACATACCGAGCCATCCTTATGGCTAAAAAGCATTGACCAAAGCAGAGCTATTCGGACAGACGATCAACACACAAGCACGGATCCAAAACACTTACACATTTTTCTCAGTCTTGTATATATTCACTATCTGTAAATACAAGTTATTCATTAAAGACTTTACGAAATTCATCAAGTCTCTCAAACACCGTTCACTGTACTGCTCTCAGTTAAAACAACCCTATCATCCCAACAGGACATAGGGTCAATCGTAGTATAAAGACGCGCTTGGTGACATCGAGTTTATCGGTCGGAGATTTACGACCTCCGATGACGGACCATGAGGCTTGAGTCTGTCGTGTCGCGAACGCGCGTAAGTGCATACTCCCTTTTTGTTCTTATCGCAAGGGCAGAGAGGATACGCGTACAACCAGGGGTACGCGCGCGGTACAGAACAAGTAGAAACATTTTTGGTCCTTCGAGCCGGATAGGAACAGTGAAACACTGGTTGATGCCGAGAGAACGTATGCGTTGGAACGATAAGGTGGAAACTTGTATAATTTTTAACAAATATTGAAATACAATTGACATTATTTTATTCTTTCTTTATTTCTTAATATGCTGCTTTTCGAATTTTGTAAACATTATTCTTTTTTTGGTTTATATGAGCTTTTTCCCAAACCTTAGCAAATTCGTCAAATTGACCCGGTATTCTTTGCATAGGTACAATATTTTCCTTCGGTACTAAAAGGATTAAATAATGTTTCAGATTAAAAATAAGTAAAACTAAGAAAGTATCATTGCGTTACCATTGAACTGTACTCTTTTGAAAGGGATGGCACCGTGTATCTCAGTGTCTGACACATCACATGTTTAACTGGCTCCGAGGAAGGTAATTTACGATTAGAGTGTAAATAACATAGACGTAGGAGCATCACTACGTCTTAGTTGAGGAAGCTCGAGGTGCGAATTTAAGGGAACATGTACCGTATATATATCTGTAATATTCTAAGGTAAAAGCCTGATGCTTTTACCTAGTCGACACTTTTTCAACAAATGTAAATAAATAAGGAAACCACAAGTTAAAATACATCAAACCTTATCAGTCTATATAGTGTCGCTCTTCAGCTGCTTAATTGCGAAATATTGCGCATAGTCTGCCATTGAGAAATGTCATAGCAACTGGTTAATCAAATCCGTACGCGACTCTTACGATTTTTACGTATTTTCTTATATGAATTCCTAAGGACTTGGTTGCAAGTTTGTATTATTTAATCATTGTGAAAAAAGGGCTTTTTATTAAAATAAGAAGGGGCTTATTTATTAAAATTGGCAACAAAGAATGCTATAACTGTCTAAATTCACTCCGTGTCAATTGTTAAATACTAAGTGTCAACTACTGACATTGTCCCTCTGTCAATTTTGACATGCCTCCTATAAAAGGTAACTTTGAAAATTATAAAGAAGAGGCTATGCAAGCGACAGTGGGGTATATCTGGCACCACAAAACTCCGTATAAAAGGACAGCTACGAAATTAAATGATTTAATTTAATTTTTTTGTAACCTTACTCAGGAATAATCTTTTTTAAATACGATCTCGATCTCCCTGCGCTTAAGTTTTAACGAGTAAGATTCAATCTTACTGTGTAAGTATTCTTAATCGAGTTTTTCTCCACCCAGTAGTGGACATCACGATGTTTATAGACCACCTGAGGCGCACTCGACTGCGTATCGGAAAGAATGCAAATATTTGGAATCAACCAACATTTAATTTCTTTTCATAATCGAAGAGTTCCGATCTGTCCTGGCTTAAAGTCATCTCTGCAAAGACCGAGGCGCACTCGACAGCGTATCGGTGTAACTGAGAAGACCAAGCGTCAGTTTGATGCGAAGTAAATTCAAACGTAAATCTCGCAGTGGGCAGGAGCTTTGCGTTAAAAGGTTTTACTTCGAATTAGAATCATCAATAAAATCTTTTATTTTAAGAGAAGGTTTTACTGCTCTTGAAGATCTTTCTGAATTTCCTATATCCATCCGCGAACCATTCATTGAACATCCTTACGATGATTTCGTCAAGGATTTCACCAAACCTCTCAGAAAATTTGCCCGAGTTCGTTAGTCAATTTGCCTGGTCTCAGGGGAGTGTCGCGTAGAGAAGCTTTACCCAAAACCATAAATGTCTTGATCGTAAAATTATAATTCAAAATCGGTAAAAACGATAGTTCGTGACACCCGGACAAATCCTCTAAATGTAGTAAAAATATAGTTTATTTAATTAATTAATTTTTGAAGTAACTCACACCCTTAAAACGATCAAAAAGTTAATAATATTAAATATTGAATGAATATTAAATAAGCATGTATGGTTCTAATTATAAACACAACTCTTACACACACTGTAAAGGCAAATTACTACCTGGAGAATAATGTCTCCTACTACATAATTGTCATAAATCGTATCCATGCTTTGGGGACTTTTGCTTACATGGTACATGAATACGACAAAAGGCAAACACAACATCTTGTATATGTAGCCTTAGCACGAATTACAAACACCAATGAACTATTTATTTTTACGAAAAGCAAAATTCCATGTTTTATCATGGATGTAAAGCAGCTTTAATGAGTGATTTGCAAACTGAGTTTTGTAGATTACATCTCCGTTAATTACTGACACTGGACAAAGTTTTAACTGATTTTATGGCGAGTAGAAGAGGTGTATCATTTCATTAATTTAATTGCCAAAGTCTGCGAGCTCATTTTCTAGACATGGGCAATACAGTCATAAAACGTTCCAAGTTCTTACTGCTAACAGAAACCTGATCACATAATGACGAGAGGCTGCACGTCCCTCATTTCAATTTTATCGTGCAATTTAAACGTCCAAATGTCACAGCTGGAGGTATAAAAACACCAATGATAGGGTAAATATCGTGACTCTTAACATGGGCATGAATGTAGTAAATGAATGCCAATGAACTGAGCTTACTTTGCATAAGAATTCGTGATATTTGTACAACCACGTGTCAATTGGAAAATAGTCAGATGATAATGATGGTAGCCTTCTACATATCAAACAATACAAAAGTTAAAGATATAATTGACCTCATTCATAAAGTTTTATGGGCCTATACTATTGAAGGTGCAGCAGCGTCTAAAAAAGATCTAGACAAAATACCAATGATTACGAATAGTAATTTTAACATCAACTTCAACACAAACGAAGCTTAACCATTTCTAAGATTTTTGGATGAAAAATTCAGATTAAAATTGATGATAAACACTGGCGAAGGTCAGTGTACAACCAGATCAGGCATTACGCCGCTGTTAAAATAATGGATCAAAAAAGCAGTTTTATTTAATAAAACGAACAATTTTGTGATCATTCGTTTACTTAATATAAATATATCGTACATCTATAATAAAAGAAAAACTTCCAAAAAAGGTGTTAGGTTGCAACGTTTCGGGAGTTCATTATGCACTTGCAAAGGACCATCGTACAAAGAACTATATATCACAAAATAATAGTCTCGGGCTTTAGGGTTGGGCTAATTTCTTTTCGATCTTTACTTTTACGTTACAATAAGCAGTTCTAGCTAATGTATACTGGGACGCACGAATCTGTCCCAATATATTTATACGTTTTCTTTGTTCGTTTTATTTCGTCTTTACCGCCAAAGATTTTAAACATATTGAAATTCACAAATATATTTTACTTTTCGCTAAAATTACAATTTAAATAGCGAATGGTAACTAAATTCTACGCATGAAGGATATAGCCGTCATGACGTAAAATATTACCATTTCTGCAAGACGGATATAGGCGTCAAACACAGCTAACTGGTTAAGTAAAAATTTCCAGATAATTTTATTGTAATACTTTATATTTTTATTTAAAATTGTATTAAAATATCCCCGGACGAACGAAGGCGCATAGAATTTGCGTATCTGAAAACCCAAAGATATTTTCTAAAACCCGATTAAAATTCTAATCACGATATGAGCAAGATTCCCATCTTTGTTTTTTGCGGAAAGATTGTCTACGGGAAAGCTGAGGCGCAAGGAATTTGTGTATCGGCTACCCGAAATTAATCAACAGTGATTTGATGCGTAGAGCGAACCGCCGTAAAACCAAATCTCGGAAAATATGAAAAAAATATGAAAAAAATATGAATTCATAGAATCCATGGTAAAATTCTCGAATCTGGACACTTCTTGCCTAGGCTAGCCCCAGGAAAGTGTCGCGAGACACACTAAACTATTGATTATTGACATCCCAATTAATGGTTTGCCTGATTAATTTCGTAGTGACGCCTGTCGTATTCCCTAAGCGTAAACGAAAAACACAAAAGCCTAGGCTAACAGCACGGTGCTAAACGTCGTGTTTGAACTTTGTCGGGCGCCAATCTTCCCAAAGCAATTCTTCTACTCGGAAAGCAGTTTGAATATCCGCAGAGATCCGTAACGCCTGCGAGCCGCAAGACACAGACATATAAAAAATCGCTGGTTGGTTTTTCACCTCCCACCCATCACACCTAGGATCAAAAACTGCTCGCTAAGACCATTTAACCGAGATACTAAAATAAGAGAAGTTTCTTTTCCTTATCTCTTTTTATTCATATACATTACAATTCTTATACACGAATCCGATATTTTTCTTGTCTTCTTCGACGTTCAATAACCGTTGCGGCAATTTCGTTGGCACAGTAAAACAGGAGTTCAGTGTGCAGCACTAATTTCTCATCAAAAAATCAATATCACGAGACACGGTCTATTACAGGACATTTTGTGATCGTTTAATCGCATAAAGAGTTATCTATTGTCACAAATTTCTCGAACATGAATAATACGAGAGGTATTTTTGCATTGTATTGTACATGGTGCAAACTACCTCAATATATTCGGTTAAAGAAAGGAGGAATGTTATAGACCATTTCGATACGCGCAGGCTCATTGATAAATCCGCATAACGCAAAGATACACACTTTTCATTGTTATACGTATTAAATGACATAATTATGGATTAGAAACTTTAAAATTCTTGGATAACATATATATTTGCCATATGCCGTACGTTTGATGTATTTCTGATGATACTCGACGATGTCCTGCCACTCCGTAAGCAAAAACTGCACCTCAATTCCATCCTTTTACGGACACTAGGAAAAAGAATCATTCAAAAGTAGCACAGCATCCCCCGTACAGTCGTTTTTAGTGAGCAACCTCTTCGTTAATTCAATTTCGATGAATGCGCAGTTGCTATTCTCCGCGTCAAGATGCTCAACCTCGGGGAACATCTTATTGAATTTCTGTAACGATATTTTATGACCGAACAGGAGGCTATTTTGAAGCGTATAGCGAGCGCAAAGTTTACAGGTATTCATTTTGCAAGAATGCCTTACGCTTCAAAACTGACGAATCACCCTTTTTTTTATATAGACGAAAACTAATGTATGCAACGCTCTCCACCCCGCTCTCTTCCACTATAAATTATTTTTATGAATCGCAGTTTTTAAATTATTCACATGGCGCTGTATTCCATCAGTGGTAGATGCAATTTTAAGATCCGATTCTTGCACCACTTTAACGCATTCCAAAACAATCAGTCTCTTAATTTAATCCTGAAATGCTATCGCTTCATTTCTCATCACTTGTTACAGTTCCATGTTTATTTTTCCCTCAAGGACATCCACTGAATGGAGTTTTGATTCTCCCACATCCTCGATAATTATCACGATTTTTTCCTCAAAATTTGCATCCACTAATCGTATAGCATTTGTGATAATATGAGTGCTAAGATTTTCATAGCGTTTCTTTAAAATATAATTGAGGTATGATGCTGTTGTGACATTATTTCCTTCTTTAAGATTCGCTGTGCGCCTAATTTTTGTTTCATGTGCTCTATATAAATCATCCTGTATACGCAATGCACTATCGTACGTATAACTGCTAAGTAATGAGAAGTGAGATGACATTTTTGGTTCCCCTCGTTTCAACGAAGTGTTAAACTTTTAATGGACATATTGCAAGTCACTGACTACCTTATGAATACACTTTTTATACATTCAAATAAAAAAAGTGGGCCATCACGCCATCCAATGAGTAGTGTATATTAACATGTATCAACACCCGCATGCGTATTACACCTATATTAGCGCGGTAGGGACAACAATTCAGTATTTACCCTCTCGAGCGTTCTACGCCGACCTACGATGACGACGCCGACTGGATATCTAATGATTTGGGTGCATCACCCGTCGATAATAACCACTGTGGTGCCATTCGGATTGTTTTCGTTGCACTCATATTAATAATTGTAAATAGTATTATATATATAGACAAAAGAGACAGTTTGTGTGCTGAATTACTTGAAAAAGAGCTAGGAACCTACATCTCCAATTAGTACCTCATTTACACGAATACGACACAACAAAATACAAGGATAAAAAAACGTATTTTGTAAACAAAAATATCAGATTATTGGTCGTACGTCCATTATAAGAACTTAATATGTTTTCCAACGAATATTGTAAGAGCATACACACACATACGTGTACTTTTTCAGAATATTTTGTGACCTTTTACTGATGTTAATGAAATGGATATGATACATATTTTTTACTAGTAATATATTTCTCGAAACATTTAAGCTGGTCTGCTTTATTGCAAAATCTTCCATTCCCGACATTTTTAATTTGACTCTCTGAATTATGATATTAAAAGGAGTCCTTTGATACATATTTATTAAGAGACGGAGACGTTTCAATGAAATTTGCTCGTCTTTCTGCTATCGGGCTGTGGCCATTATTGATCGTAATATCATTATACACGGGCCGCACGTTTCGCTCCTTCGATCATCTCTCTTTCTTCGTTATTTTAAGGATCGTTAAAGCTAACGACGTTTACAGAACAAGTCTGCTTTATATAATGGACGTAACACATTCGCGGTTTCCCCTCTTTTTCCGTAATATTCTTTGATCCACGTTATTATCGGGAGCAGTTCTTCTTTATCTCGATGTTTCAAGACACAAAGGAAAGCGAACGGGTTGGTACCGCTTTTATATTTTTCAGAAGCTCGGAGCTGCTCATTACGAAGGAGGTAAAAAGATATCAAACCATCTCAGATATTTCAATATGGATGGTTAAATTATCGATCGTTAGGCACGTGTATTTAGTAATTTCCTTTTTCTGTTACACGAACGATTTAGGAGAGATGTTTCCAATCTGTCGAAAATGATGCTCTACGTTTCTTACTTTACTAACCTTTAAATTTATTACGTTACAGCTTTTTTTTTTAATAATATTTCTATTTAGTTTAGTCATAGATTTATCCTAATGCAAAACCAGTTTTATTCTACTATTATTGAAATAGTTTTTGAGTCTCTTTCTTTCAACAATTCATAACTTGTTCGAATGTATTTTTTTGAACTTAAGAAAGAAATAGTAAGTGTTTTTTAATTAGTCTATACGCTTATTTATTTATTTTAAAAGGCTTTTACTCTTTTTTTTATACTCCTTTTTGTTGGAACAGAATAATAACTCTTTCTGAATTTAGTGCGTTTTACATAGGCGCATTTTTTGTATTATAGATTACGTCTGTACTTACTTGGTAACTGAATAATATAAATTGGCATTAACTGGCACTGCCGAAAAAACGTCCGAGTATTTTACTATATGTGATAATGTCAATATGAACGCCACATTGCGAAAATAATCAGACCAACCACTGTACTCTATTCCGTGCCACATCATATCCTGGACTGGCTCCGAGGAAAATAACATAGGCGTAGGATGCAGATAAAATAAACACAGAGCGGTGCAGTGACATTTACGAGGAAGCTCTAGGAGCAACAATAACAAAACTTTTATTGTACGCTTACTCATAGGTATTAAAATTCAGCGCTTCATGTGAAGGTCATGTACTGGAATGACACGGTATCTGTGGTATGATAACAAAAGTGAACAAGGAAGGAAAACAAAAGACAATAAAGACAAGGATTGAATAAAAACTTTTTAGCAAAAAAAAGAACCCAGTTCAAAAAAATACTTAATAGCGAAAATAATTATCACGTAATTTAGTATCAAACCTTTA
Organism: Ampulex compressa; assembly: GCA_038496175.1. Lineage (NCBI taxonomy): Eukaryota > Metazoa > Arthropoda > Insecta > Hymenoptera > Ampulicidae > Ampulex > Ampulex compressa. The sequence goes on along the minus strand of JBCFXI010001483.1, from coordinate 42,239 downwards.
TTCTCTTACGTATAATAGGATCTGTTATTGCTCTTAATAAACTCTCTGGATGTCATTTTCAAGTCTGTAATATCTTCTATGAAGATGACGCTGCTCATGAGGTGTAGTAACCTAACTTCGCAAACATAACACCTGCACTCTTAGCTCTTGTTTACTTTGGAAAGTTGACGTCATATAACAATAACGATTATATGGGACCTTTCCGGGAATATCATCTTATAAATGCAACTAGAATGATCTAAATTGATTCAGAAATACCGGAGATATAAGGTACCATACATGATTATACCATACATAAGTTACCATACAAATTTAGAACCTTCTCCTTTTTGAAGATAGTTAAAAACAAGAAATATTTAAGCCACTTCTACGACAGCATGTGAGTACTTTTGGATACTTGTAGAGCACAGTGCATCGATTTATGAAGGCCTTATAGTTACTATATGTAATCAAAAGATTAATTTTATGTTCTGGAGAAGGGCACTGAGCCAAAAAGATACCGGTTATCTACCGTATAATGGAGGTCCTTCTTCCAATTACCGGAGCGATTGGCTACAAACAAGGGGGAGAAGTAATTGCAAACCAGTTTGAACACGACCTTAAGAACCGCTTCGGGGGAATAAATAACAGATAACAAACAATAAATTGGTGAAACCGTGTTGCTTTCCAAGGCTTATCTGCGACTTGCAGTAGATAAATCAGAACTTTTAAATGTTCTGCTTTATTTCACAAAATACTAATGTGTTATATCTGTTTTAGGATTAACGCTTGAACGCATACCACTGATCAAGGTATAAAAAAGTTTGGAATTTTGCGAGATTACTTCCTGGAAAGTCTCTTTGCAGGTGAGGTCACGCACGAAAGCTATTGATAAAGCTTGATAAAGCAGACGTGAATAAATAAGGATGAAAATAAATAATTTTTATAATATTACATTATAAAATATTTTTTTCGTTCTTTCTCCTAAAATATTCTCGACATAAATTATTATATACTCTGTACATTACAAGCAATTATCTATCTACTGTTTTCCTCTATTTTTAGTAAATGTTAATTTTTGTTTCCTTTTTTCTTTTGCCTAAAATTGTTATTACCATATATTTTGATTAATTCTTGAATTACAGTATATTATTTTAGGAACACAATCTATTTGTTTCATTCCTCCATCTATAATACAAATTGCTTTCCTTAAGACATCCGCGCAGAAATTTTATTTTTAATGCGCATGGCAACTACGCACTACATTTTATTTTTAACTTATACAGTCGAACTAGTTTTTGTGTGGTAGATAAGGATCGCACAAAAAAATATTCAGAAACTTCATAAATAGATATAACAAATAATTTTTGACAACATATCAAAAAAAATTTATTTTTATGTGGTAGGGAGGCAGCGCATTGAAAAAGTTTCACTTAGAAAATATGTCAAAGCTTTATGAAATAGCAAAAAAATGATTTCTATACAAAATAAATAATTAAATTACACATGGAAACATTTAAAAAAATGTTAATTTCTTATTTTAAATATGTAGAAATTTTTGAAATGTAAATTATTCAATAGTACTCGTCGTAGTCTAAAACGCGCATATTCTTGTGGTCCACTGGTTCGTAATTCTTTAATCTCACTATAAAATTAATCCTATCTTAATGGTCAATAAATATTCATTTCGAAGGTCGGTAATTACATAATGATATTAGATGGTGCAATATGTATTGAAATTGGCTGATGCAATATGTACATATACACTGATAGAAAAAAAAGTTATGCAAACCCTGTTGAGATCGACCTAACGTCGTAGCGAACTTAACACATGACGAACAGAATCTTGATACATATTTATATACCACATAAAAAAAATTGCACAAAAAATTATACAAAAAAAAAGGCCGTACAAAAACAAGTTTGACTGTATCTGGTGTCCTAATATGGCTAGAAACTGGCCAGTAACAATACTGTTAAAGATGTCACGTAGTATGTGTACGGGATATTCTTGATACGGTGGCAGTCAATGAACTGATCGTCTCTCTACGTTGTTCGCTGTATGTAATCAGCGCTGTATGAATGTCAAGGACGGAGATGTTTTGGCGACGGTGTGCACTGAAGGTTATGTGATGACTGACTGGTCTGACGATCTGACAACGATTTAAAAATATTTGTTAACACACACTTGGGTTTTTAAGGGCAATTAAGTTAAACCTCCTCGAACGTAGTTTTTTTTCAACTGATCGCATGCCTCCTACTTGTTTTTAAAGATTTCTATATAGCTTTTTTTTCATGATTTGTCGGCTGTATTTCCAGTAAAATAAAGAACTGCTAATTAGCGGTTTATCTTTCATTAACCGTTTGCAAAGTTAGACGTAATAGAAACGATAGGAAGACACATGTAGCCTTAATGGGAAGAGTGTTGCGTATAAACTAGTAGAGAAGTAAACCTTTTATTCCTTGAACGAGCTCTAATGTCAAGCAGAAATCGGATAAAGTAATACACAGAGCATATATTTAACCTTTGGATATATAAAGTAATAGAGCACTGGAGTTTGCGTTTGACCATAGATATTGTGCAATGCAACAGGTATCTGTCATAATAGTCAACAGCGTTATTTGCATATTCAATTTCCTTTACTAACAATTGTTCCTTCAGTTGTTGTGATTCAACATCGAGTATTGTTTGATAAAGTATTATTTGTTATTAATTCTTTGTAGTGATCAGAAGAGTATGTTTGACTAATTCTGAATGACCAATTATATACATATTGGAATAATAACTCAACCACTTCGTTCTCACTGACGTGTTATATTGCAAGGACGACGACACGTGATAATGTTATGAATGATTTGGAAATCTATCCCAAGGAAACTGTCTTTCCATCCTAAGTTTTATTTTACGTGCATTGACGACATCTTAACTTGTATTACAGCAGATAACATTTCCTCTACATTGGAATTCTTCAATTCTCATCACTCCCGTTTACCATTCACTTTTGAGGCTAAAACTAATTCTAAGATCAACTTTCTCGAAATCACAATTATCCGTAGTAATAGTAATACTCTATTTTCTGATAGGTATCATAAACCCACTTTTTCTAAGAGATATATCGACTCCACTTCTTACCACCATATTTCACAAAAGGAGGCCGTTACCCTGTCACGGACTATCTGCGACTGTCGAATTTAAATCGTGGTTCACGTCTTCTCGATTTATTTTCCGAGGTTTTAAGATTACGAAAATTCACGGTTTCGGGTCAAGCGTGTCTACGCGGCGCTCTTCTGGGATGAAGTGAATTGACTAATAATTTTGGGCGAATTTTGGAGGTTGAAGAAGGATATCAACGAAACCTTCTTTCGCAATAAAGACTTTTATTCGTTTCTCTAATTTATTATAAAAACGTTTAACCTTTGAGTTCCGTCCACCGCGTACTTTACCTCTAGGCTATTTACTCATCAAACCAATCGATCGCTTGGGGTTCGCCGATCGCAAAATTAATGCGCCTTAAGGCGTATCTTTTCCGAAAACGATTTAGATCAGGACGAATCGTGGAACTCGTCCTCCTTGACGATTTTTCAATAGGCAAATGAATTTGTCTTGGATCCTCCGTCTAAGTCCCGGTAAAAACCGAAGATGCGGGTTGGGAATTTCAAACAGTCCGGAGCTTTCGATCGCAAAATTAATGCGCATCAGATCGCTCAGGGTGTCTTAAAATTCTTAAGCCCTCGGATTTTTCAGAACACCGATACGCAAAATTAATGCGCCTGAGAACGTTCACGAGAATCTTAAGCTTCGGGGTCCCTACGATATTCCCAAACTATCGATACGCATAATTAATGTGCCTCAAATGTTTTAGGAATATCTTGAATTTCGCTATCTCAACGGAGAGAACTCAGAAGGGAATTTTAGTACTATGTTAATTCTTACTTTTGTTAGGATCAGGGAGATCGAAAGCAAGTCTGAGAACTAACATCCGGTCGAGTCGAAATTTTTCTAGTAATGAGCCCCCGCGTTCTGAAGGTTTCCCGTATATATACTGTTGGAAAACTACCCTTTCCTAGCGGAAAAATGCAGGGTGTGACGAGATCCTGCACGTACATCTGTGGCATGTGCGTTAGGTTTTTTCTATCTGAGGGTCCTAGAGGCCTAGGCGTTGACAATTAATAGATGCCTTTGTGGACTCTAGGAGTCTCTTGTCGTCTTCTGCTATTAAGATGCAATTTTATAGGTCTAGACTTCTGGGTGCTTGGTTTCCCTAACTTTTATTTATTGGGATTTCTAAAGATGCTTGAGTTTTTCCTTCTTACTATCGCAGATCTAACATTGGGGTCACTGGTATGCAGATTTGCCTTTGGTTTTTTTCTCGATTTCCCTTTTCCATAAGCGTAGGTCAGGTGTACGTAACAACGCATAGTCTTGTTGACAGGCCAATTTTATTTTCTGGCATCTTTCATAATAAGAATATCTCTAGTCAGGAACATACTTAAAAGCAACAATTATCTCGATTTTTTAGCTAATCGGATTATCACAAAATGGCTCAAAAAACTTAAAAATCAGCTTAATATCAATAGCAACAAAACAAATGATAATATCAAATATTTATCAATCTCAATATTTTTTCCAATATAATCTATCCCAAAATATTTTTTTTAACACCATCTCAGACAAATTAGACAGAATCTTCAGAACACACAATTTCCGCACCGCTTTTATTCCAAGTAATAAATTTAGTTACTCAGTTTGTCTAAGCAAAGATTAAGAATCAAAAAAGAATGAATGCAACATGGTATATAGGATTAAATGCCGTGACTGCAATGCCAGCTTTATGGGCCAGACGAAACGGGGCTTGGCAATCCGTATTAAGCAACATTAACATAGTTTGCAAAATAATAACTCAGTAGTCTGTCAGAATCATTTAAACTATAAATCAAACATTTGAATTTAAGCACGCCACAATCCTGGATAGCGAACCGCATTACTTTAAACGGTTCGCCTCAGATATGTTACATATTAAAACTGCACCCAGCTTTATTAATCTACAAACTGACACATCTAATTTGGACCCTGTCTACAATAACCTTTTGTGCAATATTAAAAACTCAACAAACCCATATGCTCCCTCTCTTCATAGAAATCAGAATTTTGAATATCTCGCCAAAATCATAAATCTTGAACAAACGTTTTTAATACACTGCCACCTTCGAATTTGCCCTTTTATGTTATTCGCAAACATAACAGACGCACAACAGCTCGGTCTAGGAAAATAAATTCACCAACGTTAGCTACGATTACGTTTTATAATACACGTAGATCGATAACTTGGCTATTACGTGCTCCTTACATCTTTGCACTGAAAGTGGTTCAAATAGCAAAGTTTTTTTTACGAATCAGTGAGGTATGTTTCATCTTCTCTAGACGGTTTTCGTATGCAAAACAATAATGGTCTCTGCATATTCGTTTTTTGTTCTCTCCTACCACTGATTCTTTCACTCAAAACGTCCAGTCTATCTCCATCGTATCTTCGACTCTGATCTCGAATATGCACTCATTCAAGAGTGCGCACATTTTGCGTAATTTTCGTCTATATCTCATGCACATAAATATACACACACTGTGATTTATCATCTATGTTTATTTCAAATTAATTTTCTTATTACAAGTATATTATAGTGTTCATTATGTAGTGATCAGGGTTTAGGGTGGATTGAATATTCCTAAATTACTAACAGCGACATACTTTATTTCCCACGCAGGACTGTTAAGACGCGTTCTTCTCGAATAGCTCCTTCGTCCTTTATAACGCATTCTGGCTACGTACACGCTTACACGTACACATACATCCATTCTTACTTACGCATCCATTTGTCTATTCACACTACACACCTGGCGATAAGAGTTCGAGCACCAAGGCATGGACGAGTTGCGACAAACTGCGACACAACGTCCTTAGAAATTCTACACTTACCTGTTCATTATCCACTTAAGACTAATTGCTGCTCGCAAGGATCAGATCTTTTTTTCAAGTTACGAATAGATTCTTAAAGTATGGGTTTCATTGATTGGAATATGAAAGTGGTTTGTGTTAAAAATATAGAGTTCAGGTGTTTTTTTTAGGAGAGTTTTACTCATTAAAGTAAAATTATACAAGACCCACTATTTTTAGTTTAATTTCCCTTTGTTTACAGATCCACATGTAACTGATTTTATATGGAAAGGCAAATGGCATACTAAGATCTCCTGTCAAGTATTAAGATAAGGAATGCAGCTATGTCGAGTTGAAAAAGAATCGGTTGTTAAATTGCGTATGCCGTAAAGGTATTTGTGCGTGTCTTGTATGTGAGTGGTGGAATGAGAAGTCAGAATAAAATATACCATTCTGGGCAGCGCGTAACTAATCATAATAATGCATAGGTGTACAAAGCTTACAATTTTCAACTGCTATCAGTACACTAGACAGTAATTAGACTCTACTACTGGGCATAGTTAAAGAATGTTAATGATTATACATAAAAGTCGAAACGTATTTAAACAAATAAACATCTGACAACGTATAAAAATATGCATTGTAACTAAGTGGACAGCAATGAACTGTCATTTTCAATAATGGTTCGTGGCACATAAAAGTTTGAGAAGCCCTAATATGCGTGCTTAAATCAAGAATATATGCACGAAGTGCTAATAAAATATTTGTTATATAAATCAATACGTTTTTTAATATAGATTTTAATATAGATCCAATACGTTTCGAAGATGCGTATGCTTAACTGCTTCTTGCATCCCAGGCACATTGGCACCTACTAATATGATCAGTTGTATCAAGATCTGCCGTTACGTTTTTTTTTTCTTGCCTCATTTAACAAATTTTTGCAACATATTTGTAACTGTTTATCACTTCGTATACGTATAAATATGAGTGAATTTAAATATAGATTGAAGGGGCTTGCCGAAGAGCCAAAACGTTATACAATTAAACTTTGGGTTATTCGCACGTATTCACACCACTGGATCACTTTTTCTCAGTGAGACCATATTTTTCTGCATCACTAAACACGAGAAAAAAGTTTGGAGTCAATATGTTTCGTTATAATTGATTTTTCTCTTTCGCTTTCCAATTGTCGAGTTTGTATAGTTTTTAGACATTACTTTTGCCATAAAAATGTCTATTGTTAAATGCGTGGATAGAAACCAGAATAAGTGTGATTCATGATAGTATATACACGCGTAGCCCGAAATCAACACCAAGAGCTTTATTCGTGATATACAGTTTTGGTTTACAATTGACACCACGAATCATACCTATGATATTTATGTTTGATCTGGAATTGCATCCATGAGCCTAAATCGTGATGTCTATTCTTGCACCAGAAATATGACTGTAAGTTTGATACGTCGTTATGCGATAGGCGGTTGACGTGAAAGGACGGGCTAAGGTGTTCAAAACATGAAAATCAGCAGTAAGCAGTAAGGTACATTTTGTATATTTATGCACAATGTACTATAAATTTTTATTCATTGTTTAAAAAAATATCGAAGGCCCTAGGGACAATGTTTGTGATCGGCGCCAGCGTGTAACACGTGTGCCCAATGATATCGGAGTTACCGTTTTGCGCATTGTTTATAATCAGCATGGCGGGCGCCGATTTGCGCGGTCTAGCAGTACAGTGGAAAGAGGATCTCCTGCGGAAGAGGTTTTGCCGGAGAAGTTTATTCTTGTACGGATAGCGAATGTGAGAGGGTGCGAATTAGAATGAGACGAGTTTTGGTATATGTAAAACGAGCGATTTATTCGGAATTTCGGCAAACGGCTCCCTCCGTTTAAATTCGGTGGTTTTTATTGTAAGAGCCTTTGTGGTAAGGATGCTTTTTGTACAGAGCAATGGTGAATAAACTCGTATTATGGTTAGCACGTTGTGTTGCACTCGATCATGGCACCGGCGTACCATATCGTTTAGAGCATTTATTTATTTGCGTCGGATTTACGACCTCACAAGTCAAGTGCTCCCGATATCAAACGTTCATATATATTTATCCTTTTAATAATTAACGCTGATTGTAGACAAGCACTTGTGCAACGATCAGGCGGCACTTATTGCACAACGTCTCAAAACCCTCATTATGTGTTTTGATAATGTACTAAAAAAACTATTGTTTTATGTGGTTTTCTTACATAAGCAGAAATTTAAAAAGAACCATTAATCAGTGGCAAATATTAAGTAGAATGAAATTAAAGAAACAATTAAAAAATTTTATCAGAAATTAACTCATCACATTGACGAAGCAAGGAATATGGATAATAGTGAGAAGATTGCAATTTTGGTTTATCGATTTCCTCTTGCTTTAACATTTCAGATACGTAATTATTGTATAATTTTAGGAATGTATTAATTATTATAGATTACCTTTATTAATATAAATACACAACTGATTTAACATAAGAAGAAATAAGTAATCTTATTTCAAAAAGTCTTATTAATGTTCCAGAAAAAGTGTAAGTTATAAAAAATTAAAAGTTATAAGTAAAGTAATATATACCTTTGTAATATATTTGTTTAAATATTAAACAACACCCGAACCAACATGAAAACAATTTATCTCCGATAAACTGAGAAAAATGGAAATTTATGTTAATATGTGTATCGTTTAACTGCGTCTAGCCAAGGAAGAAACCTGAAGAAAGTGAACGAGCTCTCAGGCGAGCGATACCATCTCGCCATATCTTTGAAATTTAATGGCCGGAAGGAACGACCGACTGAAAACGAGTTTTCTCCCTATACTTCTCGGAGGCAACGACTACCGGCGTGGATGTATCACACGAACAGCTATTTTTCGTGAAAATTGTTGTCGAAGTTTGAGCCGGTCACGTATGAAGCTCCGCATTCCTTTATAACGACCCGACTTTTAAACTTTTCTCTTTGTCGCGCCCCCCCCCCCCCCTCCACCTCGCGCCGCGTCTATACTACGTATAATCCAACTTTCTGAACTACACGCTCGCGAACTTGAAAGCTACCGAGCTCCAAGAAGTGTGCAATCATTTTTGGCATGACAAGAAAATTCATTTTCCGTCGTACGCTGACGTTCATAAGTATCACCATGAAGCTGTGGTGGTGTATGCGTGTGTGTGTAGACACGGACATTCACGGAGAAAAAAAGTGGGAAAGATAAAAAAAAATAGATGTCAAACAATTTAATGTCATGATCTACCGTCGGGACCGATATTTATATTAATTTATATCACGAAGATTGACGATTTTTCGGGGGCAACGTGCCTACGCGACACTTCCCTGGGATGAGGCGAATTATTTAATATCTTTGGGCGAATTTCTCGAGGGATGAGGTAAATTCTTGCACGAAATCACCGTAGGGATGTGGTTATTCGAGGAAAAATACCGGAGTGGATGCAGGAGATTGACCGATTTCTTCAAAACCGCCGAGGTTCTCTTTAGTAACAAAGGTTTTTATTGCTTTCTCGAGTTTCGTATAAAAAAAAGTCTAACCTTGGAATTCTGTCCGGCACGCGCTTTTCGTCTATCACATTTACTCATCAAACCGACTGAAACGCTGGGCAGCCGCCGATACGCAAGTGAATGCGCCTCAGATTGCTCAGGATTGTCTTAAAATTCCAAGTCCTTTCAATATTCAAAAGGTTTCGATACCCAAGTGAATGCGTCTCAGAAAACTCAAAGATATCTTAGGTTTCTGTGTCCCTAGAGACTCGTTGGATAGAATAGCAAGTTCAAATGAATTTAACAAAGAAAAACAAATATATGTATATATAAATAAAACTATATAGATCTTACTGAATTTAAGGATCGGAGAGAGAGAGATCGAGAAGCTAGTCTACTGGTTCCCGAACTGAGTTTAGGTCTGATAGTAAGTAAGTAATTAAGTCTGTTCGGGCTCCGAAAAATACTCCCTTATATAACCGTGGTTCCCTTCCCTGGGCTACCCCCTCTCTAGTCAAGAAAATTGTTAATCGCGGATATTTTGTTAGTTACTATTCGAGGGTTTGATCCACCGCTCTGCTTATCGAGGGCGCTTGATGGCCATCCGCTATCTACCCGCAAGGATGTTTTTTTGACTAGGATACCGGTGACCCACAGCTGTGGTTTGTTGGCTAGGCATTTGATTTCTAATCCCTTTTCAAAATATTTATTGTTAGATTATTATTTGAATATTCTGGGCCCCCTTGAACGTTCTCACGCGCTCTTTAGTTGCTTCCCTTCTACTTCTCTCGATCTCTTTCCTCCTTCCTGAGGGAGGTAACGGCATTCGTTACATTAGTCAAAGTTACATTATCGTTACACACTAAGGTATTAATTATTTTGTTTTTTTTATTTAATATATAGATCATTTAACAAAAAATTAAAATAAATATATGTATAAAAAAATATATTGTGGGAACGGGAAAATAGTGCGCGGTGAAAAGACATAAATATTCCGTAGGTTATAAGAGCGTGGACCCACTGAAGAGTGTTTAGGTTATAAGGCGACGATACAAGAGCGATATTGACAGGGCACGGTTTAGTTTTAAGTGACGTATGGTTTGAAAGAATGCACGCAGCTCAGAGCGTGAGAATGCCTATGAACGAGAGGGGGTGCGTGCAGGGATGCTAAGGAGGAAGGGAATAATTTAGAAGAGAGCAGTCAGAAGAGAACAGTCGAAGAGGGTAGTCGGAAGAGAGCAGTCGAAGAGAGTAGTCAGAAGAGATCAGTCAAAGAGTTACAGAGTTACAGAGTTACAGAGTTACAGAGTTAAAGAGTTACAGAGTTACAGAGTCAAAGAATAAAGAGTTATAGAATAAAGAGTTAGCGTATAGGGAATCGTATATATAGTGTAATTGTAGTTTAGCAATAATAATAAACTATTCATCTATATCGACACAAGTCTCTGGCGAAAATTACTTGAACCTAACCATCCATAACAAACCTTTCAAATCAATCCCCCACAATATACATATCAAAAATATATCTTGAATTTTTCAAGGAAAAAAGATTTACTCCACGGATTGAGAGAGCGTACTCAATCTTGAAGAATGTGCAACGTTTTAAGCTGCAATGTGTGGTATTTTTTGACCTACGAAAATGGGGGATGGAAGAATATGAGATACATACATAACATAAAAATAATGTATTGTAAAATAATACGTAGTATAAATTGGTAATAGCAACGATCGGATTTACCAAAAATTAAGCCGTAAATCACAAAAATTGAAAATATAAATTTGGAGAAGAAATGATCTAAAAAAGGTTTTTATTTTTTTTCCCATGTCTTAACGATCCTGTGTAGAGAATGTTACGTTGCTTAAAAACTTGAACTCTGATTATGAATATTCGTATCCGTATATCTGTAATTGGGAAGTATCATAACCATGAGAACATTTTTCACATATAACAATATGTATTTTATGAAACATTGCCCTCCATCTGTACCGTTTGCATGTAAAAAAGATTCACTAAATAAAAACTAAACTGTCACATTTTTACACTATGAATTGTTCTACTCCGCTTTTTCGTCCACAAAACTGTCAAAACAAGAACGAGGTCTGCATAGCGTCACGCTTGTAAGAGTTTGTTATAGAACTCTAAAATGTGGGATAGGTTGGGTAATTCGTTCAAGTTCACATATAATAGACAAAATAATCTGTACACACGGTAAAATTTTTAATTTAAGGATCGTGGAATATAATTGCTACCGATGCGCATAAAATCGTCTTCAAAAACTGTTTAGCATCTATTATGTTTAGTTATAAATATTACTAAATAATTGGGTATCAACCTGTAAATTAAATGTACTGTTTACGAAATATTTTATAGAATATTTTACAAGTAACATCTTACTAATTTTTTTTTTGTAATTTGTCCCTAAATCCAAGATTTTCGTACTTTCAAAATCAAATTTACGATTGTAATCTAGGCTGTAGGTTACAATAACTGCCAATTCTTCTGGTCTCTCATTCTGATATCTAATATTCTCCTAGCTCTTTTTATTTGAACCTAGTTCATTCTTGTCAGTTTGGATGATATCGAGCTTGTTAAGAGATTTGAAAGCAAATTTGAAGTTGAATTACGAGAGATAACTTTGAAGTTTACCAATCAACGTGAGTATATAAGGCTGAACGAAAAACTTTTTCGGATTAGATTGTTGTTCCTACTCGCATTGGCCACATATTCAACACTGTTATTATAATATTCATGTGTACATTCTCATATCATATTTTTTTTAAACAAATCAATTATTTTCAACTAATTGTAAATTCGTTTTATGGAATTCATTATTGATGATCATTACCAAACAGAAATGGTACGGTACCTTTCTTACGGTTAAAGTGGTGTAAAAAATGATAGTTAATTATTCTAAGTAAAGTCGTTTTCTTATGATACCAGATTGTTGTCATTTTCCTCTTTGTGTTACGAATAAAACATAAATTAAGGCAATTTATAGATTCATTTACCTCTTCTTTAACAGTGAATTTTAATCTACTATGTTTACACAAACGCATTAATTTGTTTCATGACTCCTGAAGGGAGGCAAGGAGAAGCTGGAATACGACTGTGGAGATGCCTAGCGGCAAAGACTGACTGGACCTGGTTTATCGACTTTACGATCGACATCCGTGCAATTTACGAAATGCGCAGAAATTTATAATTATGTTTGGTGTAATACATATCGATATATTCAGTTGCATTGTTTATATAAACAGGGAAAATATAATATTACGGAACTTAATATAAGTAATTCCTGGCATAAGGAGATGAAAAAGGAAGGTGTTAACTTCAAAAATTGAAAAATGTCCTTCAAGAAGAAACTTTTGTATCTGAGTTGTTTTGCGCGTCTCCCTAACATCAGTTGTTTCGCCAATTGTAAAAGAATCAAGAGCTTTGGGGACGGTCAGATGGTGAACAAAATGGGAAAATATTCAGAATTACTAAAACTGCACAAATCCCGGAAAGTATATTAAAATATTACGCAATTCTAAGTTCTTCTTGCTAATATTGCATTGTCCCAAATCAGCGTCTTCTTGTCGTTCTTCTTGTCGTTTGTTCCAAATCAGAGTCTTTTTTTTGTGTGGTCACTCAATAATTGCCACACTAGCTTTACTTGAATTCTTTTGTCCCGAATTCTCTCAGCGACCGAAGAATTGTGCGGTCATGCTGGCCCAGAACAACTATGATTTGTAAATCAAATCCAGCCTTGATAAGGAATTTTTAGACATCAAATGCGATAAGGGCCTGGGCAAATAACTGTGCATCTTGCATTTTACTGTGAGAGTAGATAATTGAAACGCGGACGCCACTCTAAGGAGAACATTCTGACCTTGTTAGATGTACATCACTTTGTCACGCAGTTCTTCCATTTCCCATTTTCTCTCGATTATTTAAAATTAGCGTTTGGGATTATCCGGCTCAAAGAATCAAAATGTTTGAGAGTCTTTGGAATAAAAGGGTGTTATAATTCCTTCTGCTAATATAAGGAAGAATTGGAATGAATAGGATGCCGGGAAAGGGAATCCTATTGATTTAAATTCTCTTTCTCGCAAAAATGTCATCAATGCCTTAACTCGATCAACTTCGTAGGCGGGCGTCGCGTAGACATATTTGATCCAAAAACCACATTTACTTCTATATCCTACAAATTATATCATTTTACTAACAATGATAGAATTCGTAAGCATAACAAACAACAAACAAAACTGTCTAAACACGTCTATTCTCTGATCGTTGCGTACGAACTCTGCATAACTTCTCGCGTTTCTTCCGACAACTAATGGGGGACCACTTGCACAAGATACGCACGTCACATCGCCTTCACACCTATACGGCTCGCCACATCTATTCTATTATAATATGTACACTGCTTAAACATCCTAAGTAATAACCATATGCGTGGTAATGCTATGCTTAGTAGATTCCATTTCAATTTTAAGCAGATACATATACTCTTTACACGCCAACTACTTTTCATTACAACATTATCGATCACATGAGATTTTCGCTATACATTTAAAAACAAATAGACTATTGTATTCTATGTCCAACAAAATTGGCTTTTTTCAAGACGGCTTCAAATGCACGAATAAATAAGTTACAATATAATGTAAAAGGTATGTCGCGTATTTATGACAAATTTCAGACGTATCGTTAGTGATACAAATTTTTATGGATGAAAAGTCCTGTAATCACGTTAAATAATGAAAAATGGAAACTGTTCGCTGTATTTAATGATATGTATTACACTCAAAATTTGTGGCGCTTGAACAATTGAGTAAATATAATAATCTAAATAAATAAAGGTTTGCACAAACATGCATTGAATGGGATCGAAAGTAATATAGACGCAGAATATGAGTGGCGAGGGGCAATTATGTTCGTGCATGGTGACATTCGGGTTATAAGGCCAAATTGCGGAGCCGAAGTGAACAGAACTCTCAGCGATATTGTGATCACTGTTCGGAAACCAAGTGAGTTTCCTTCAGACTCAAACAATGCGTTCTCACAAAAGAACTACCGACTTACGCGGAGGGTCTTCCGCTAGACTGGATGAATGCACGTCCGCTACGCCGCATCTGGCCAATGCAAGACCAGATTCGTAGCATTGCGGAAACGCGCGAACCATAAAAACTAAAACGCGCGACCTAATCATTACCACGCGTCGCACCGACGTATGTACTGTAGCCATCCCAGGCGATTACCCCGGCCTAATGAAATTATCTCAAACAGATTGCTTAACGAGAAGAATATACCATAGGTTTGAAGCTTTACTATCTGGAGTTTCCGTAATTAGGGCCCCGAAACTTGGCCGATTTAAGATCAAAGTTAAACAATACCGCGCGTAAAATTAATCCATTTCCGACACCGCTATGTGTTGCGGGGCAGGGTAGCTTATTCCTACGGTAGAAACTAAATTGCATCTTTCCCTTTATCTCAGTTCTATCCAGGCGTAGAACATTTTTAATTTTATATAGCTAATTCAGTGGTACGGATGACAAGTTTATGTAGTGTTTGCGGGTGCTATTCTCATAGTCAACTGTTAATTACACAGTATTTCAATACTGAATAGTATGTGCATCAAGTGCACCTCAAGCCTGAATCCTAGATTCCTTGGTATACTGCTACGTAACTCATTTATGGGAACAATTTTGCAAATAAGGTAATTAGCACCAGGTACGACATATGTTAAACCTTTTCACAAATATTTCAAAAACTGCCTTTTAAAATATGGTTGTAGGGGTTGATTTTTTATAAAAACGCCTCATATAAGTAAATTGCGTATATTTATTTCGTACGTCTGGTGTAACCGAGATTGTAGAAGGTACTGAGGTTGAATGTCTTTTGTCTTCAGGTTTAAATATCTGCTTAAGACGATCAAACATGTGCCGTTGTTGTGGTATGTTGTGTGTCCATTTTCCAAGCGTTGAAATCGTCTGCCAGTGCCCCTATAATGGTCTACCATATTGTAGTATAAATTTGTCACTAACGTGTATCAAATAAAAAATTTTAGGATCATCCATTGTGCTGCAAATAGATCATACGTTGGCTATTGAGTTAAATTATCTAGTTCGTTCGTAAATAACTCCCATTCTTTGTCATTTCCATAGTTGTGATGTGTAAGAATTTCGAATAGTGTTCTGTCTGTTTGCTTAAGATAGGAATTTTCCGTATGCGGAAAGTAATATGAATATAATCTATCGTACAAATAATGCAAGGACAGTCGAAAGTACGACAACCGGTTCTATACTAAACCTTAACTCTCATCTGTTAACAATAGTTTCAATAGTATCTGTATGTATTTCAACCTTTTTAATAAAGCATATTTTTACCAATACCATTTTACTACATAACCAAATCTGCGAAATATTCATATTTAAAGTTAAATTCGAAAATTCATTTCGTTAATCCCAGTGAATTTAATTTAACGTGTAATGTATTAGTAAATTAGGTTTATCAGAGTCCGTTGGTTGTTTGTAAAATAATTAATAACGGGTAGTTCGTAAAGCGGAACGGTGGCCTCATGGTTATGTGGTTACCATAGCTTATGCGAGGTTCTAAACGGTCGATGCATGATCATTATGTTAACTGCTGGTACGGGTTTCTCATTAGAGAGTTCAATTTTGGTTATTAGTAAAAATATAGTGATGAAACACTTGGTACTCATCACCGTTAAGATATTTAGATATGAATTCATTTGACATGGATCTATTTATTTGTTTTCCGGGTGTTTAGAGATTCTCCTTTGTGCGAATAATTATTACTTGAATCACTTTTTATCTTGTGCATAATTATACTGTATCTGCAGACATTTTATAAAAGTGTGATAAAAATCATAAGAATAAACATTAACTATTACGATTAACTTGATTTCCAGACTTGCAACACAGCGTTAAAATTTATTTAATTATTCAAAAAAGTAAAATACAATTTTCATTTTGATAGCGAGCATTATTTGTGTTGATCTTTATTATGTTTTTTTATGTGAATTGTAGCTGCGATTGATTTCTCGCTGTAACAAAGTCTATTTTCACAAATTGAATTTTAAGTTTCCTACGACGAAGTGTATATAACACTATCTTAGACACAAGTCGTTTATGCACGGGTTTCTTTCGCACTTTAATTAATTTCATCCGCAGAGTATACTTATCAGTTTCACTGGTGTTTATTCTCTCAACAGAAGACGCCAGGCAATCCTGCTGGGCGATTATAATTGAATTTCTTCAAAAGAGGATTCTGATCGAACTCAGAACTTTGGAGCGAGCATCGAAAAACTTTTTCCCGCGATATTGCAAGGATAAATCAAACCAATTCTTCAGTCATCTAAATTTCTGGTAATTGCAAAGTGTCAGTAACATTTTCTCATTCCTGAGCGGGTTATACGTATCGAGTTATACATATTTTCTCCTAAGTAAATACATTCACCTAATTAATTCTATTTGATAGTGGCAATATCACAATACTTTTACGTAAAAGTAAGAAATATAATAGAAGCAAGAGTTTAATTCAAAAAGTACCATTAACAGTCACACAATTAGTATAAACGAATATTGTAGAAGTTTGATTTAGCAGTGATTTAGATCATTCCATATCGTGTAATGCACGTATTTATTTTTAACAAAAAAACAGCTGAAACTCGAACACCAAACCTCGACGTAAGTATCAGGCCATTTTCCGCTCGTAATACTTTTTTGGAGTAAAACATTTGGAGCAAGTGGTCCCCAACAAATGTTTTATTGCTCCGTAGAAAACTCAACTAAGGTTGACCAAGTAACGAGTTGGTCAAGTGAATATAAAACATTTGATAAACAAGTACTTGCTCAGGAAAAAATTAATTAAAACGCGAAAAAACCATCAATGGGACCATCAACCTTATCCTTACGGCACAGTCTCACCAAACTGGTATTTCAATACCAGTTAAATAGCCAACGTTCTTCCAATGAAAAGGATTTTTTTTTCAACAACATGCGAGTACACTTTGTTAGGGGATTCCTCAACTAGAGGTAGCCGAGGATCATATAAAGGACTTCTAGCTGGCCAATACGCGAGTGCACATGTTAGGCATTTCTCAGACTAGAGGTAGCCTCGCTAATCAAGTTCCGTTACCCTAAGCGACTCAAACATAGCTATCCCTTGTTAGTCAGTTTGTAAATATACACTTTGTTTGTTATATTGCGAATGTTCAGTTTTCGATCCTTGACTCTGGATCCTGTGATACCACCGAACTAATCGCCGTTCAAAAACCTTTTGTATAATAAATTGTATAATAAAATGTGCGAATCGGTCATATAAATGACACCAGTACTGGACATGAAGTATTTACACAGACATGGCTGCTAACAATATTGCCAATTTGATGATTTATCTGTGAATGTGTTATGTTGTAACCGTTCCAGTTGCAGACGGACCCATTAATTTGTCCGCGACCCCTGAAGGGGGGCAAGGAAAAGCTGGAATGCGACCGTGGCGGTGTCAGGCGACTGCGGCCAATCGATCCAGATTTATAGACTCTGTGATCGACACGCGCGGTATTTACAAACTGCGCAGGTATAGACAGACTGAATCAATAATTTGTTCCTGACCTCTGAAGGGGGGCAAGGGGAAGGTGGAATGCGATCGTGGAGGTGCCAAGTGGCAGGGACCGGCTGGACCTGGTTTACCGACTCTACGTTCGTCATGCGCGCGATTTACAAACTGCGTTAAATTTATAATTATACTCGGTATAATATATATATATATATATATTGTTGCATTATTCATA
The DNA here is from genome assembly GCA_038496175.1 of Ampulex compressa. Lineage (NCBI taxonomy): Eukaryota > Metazoa > Arthropoda > Insecta > Hymenoptera > Ampulicidae > Ampulex > Ampulex compressa. The sequence goes on along the minus strand of JBCFXI010001483.1, from coordinate 24,006 downwards.
GAAACTGGCGAATATTATATTACGAAACCTAATATAAGTTATTGGTAGTATAAGGAGATGGAAAATGAGGTTATTAGCTTTAAACATTGAAAAAATGTCCTTCGAGAAGAAACTTTTGCATCTTAGTTGTTTTGTTGGAGTAATTGACGAAGCAACTGATTTTAGGAAGACATACGAACCAACTAAGACGCAAAAGTTTCTTCTCGAAAGACATTTTTTCAATGTTTAAAGCTAATATCCTCATTTTCCATCTCCTTATAGTATCAATAACTTATGTTAGGTTTCGTAATATAATATTCGTCAGTTTCTATGAATAATGCAACAATATATATCAATATGTATTACACCGGGCATGATTATAAATTTCAGCGCAGTTTGTAAATCGCGCGCATGACGAGCGTAGAGTCGGTAAACCAGGTCCAGCCGGTCCTTGCCACTTAGCACCTCTACGATCGCACTCCAGCTTCTCCTTGGCTCCCTTCAGGGGTCACGGAATAAATTATTGATTCGGTCTGTATAATTATGGGTGTTACAATTCATATTGACATATTTAATTGTATTATTCATAGAAACGTGCAAATACAACATTATGAGGTCGAATATACTTATTGATAGTCCAAGAAGACGGTAAAAGAACGACATATCTTTTAAAATTGGAAAAATGTCTTTTAAGAAGAAATTTTTGCAGCAGAATTATTACAGATAACGATTTCGTAACATTTATCGATTAAAAGGAATAAATCAAGTAGTTATACGCGGTTTGATAATTAATTGTTTTTTTTCAGAGCTATAATACACTTTTTCACAGTTGTAAAATGGTTCTTTTCGGGGTTATGATACGATTATGGACTACACTACAATTTTTTTTACTTTGCAACAAGTAGTCAAGCAATTATGTTACGGAATCATTATACGTAACAATTTTGATGCAAAAGTTTCTTCTTATTCTTTAAGAACATTTTTCATTTTTAAACATATTTTGTTTTTTTCCCGCCTTTTTGGATTAGCAATACGTTATATTAGGTTGTATAATGTATTTCCACGTTTCTATAAATAATACAATTAAGCATGTCAATGTGTATTGTAACAACCATAATTATACATTTCTGCAAAGTTTGTAAATAGAGCGCATGTGAATCACAGAGTCCATGAATCTGGACCGATTTGCCCCAGCCGCCTTGCACCGCCACAGTCATATTTCAGCTTCTCCTTGCCTCCCTTGAGGGGTTGCGGAACAAATTAATGGGTCCGTTGTACTGGCGTCGTACCGACACAACGAAGCGATCTGATCACACACAGGAGAAATTTCGAAATTTGCTATGGGATATCGAGGAGAGGGAAAAAAAGAGTGGACCGTGCGCGTTTGCTGAAAAGGAGATAACCAATAAAAAGGCGATGCAAGCAAACCTACAAAGATCTTAGAGTAAGAGAAACAAGAATATTGCGTAAGCAGGGAGCGATCCATATCCTCTAAGACCTTAGAGACTAGCTTATGTCCTTACTGGTACACGTAAGTGCGCATATTTTTGCGAGTTGTAAATTTGTTTTGAATTTGCAGCACCGTTTCAAAACGGCTCCGATTCTGTAACCGGCAATTACCAACGAGTCGGCCGAGATAATAATAGTCCCGTATCGTTCACCTACGTCGTTTTCCGCATCTGCGACCTCGGTTATATTATTTATTACGATGTACCTGTGCTTGCTGAATAAAGAACATCTCTGTATTTTACAAAAAACTCCACTACTGTGTTGGCTAGCATTTCCTCGTTAAATTTTTGTTATAAAACTTGTAGCACCAGCTTAATTGTAACAACTACTTTTATAGAGTCCATGCTCTAACTAGCCGTAAAATAATAAATTACTTTTACTTTTTTCTATACTAGGGAAAGTAGTGTTATAGTGAGTTAACTGGTCATTTGAATAATACCTTTTTTTTAAATTGATTTTTGGCAGCAATTTTTTTCTAATATTTACTGTTTAGGATAGGCTCCGAACCACCAGAGCTATAATATACATATCGCATGAAAAACATGACAATTGCAGGTAAATATTTGACTGTGAAAAAGTTAAGAAAAAAGTTAGGAAAAGGCGGAAGGTCTATGTAGTTTTGAACCCAAAAATGAAGGAAATAGAAGTGCGTTCCCTGATTGGCTAACCGTGGGTGTGTATTTTTCCCGTTAATTCAAGATGTCGTTGCATATTTATTTAGAAAGACTCTGCATCTGGTTAGATTTATAAAATAGAAAGTAGAAGGTACAAAGTAAACTATGGTGATTAAGAATCATAAATACTTGTAGCTCTTTCCTTAAAAATGGAATTCTTAATTTTATTGTTTCGTTAATGTTTCAAGGATTTAACCAGCTGCAGATTATTTAGAAATGTGCAGACCGCCGGTTGTCTGTTTTGTGTCGTGATTCTATGCACGATTAGTTTTCATCAAAGGATACGTATTCACGCAGGAACAGTATCAACCGTTCGTTTAAAATGCAATCCAACTCAGTTGATAAAACAGTTATAAAATGTAAAAATTAGTTAAATAAACACGAAATGAATAAGAAAAAGAAAAGAAAAATATGATAATAAAATCTGATATGACTTGTCATATTCGTAGGTGCCAAGTAATTGGGAAGTGAAAGTAGTTACTAGTACGCACCTTAAAAAAATGATGGGTCGGAGTTCAAAAATGTCGACCTATGGGCTATTCTATACATGTAAATAGATTTTTAGTGTTTCAGGTGACATTGATTGCTAAATTTTTGCTAATTTGGTTTCATAGGAACAGTTTTATTTAAAATCACGACTTGAAATCTTGACTGTCGTGTAGATTTAAACCTACTGAGAAGGAATGTGAACAACAATGTCATCAAAAATAATTAAGATGCCGTGGAACAATGTGTGAGAAAGCCAACCTATTATTCGCTGTGCGTAGGCAGCGGCAAATAATGTAACGGAAGCTACCATTTAAAAATGATAAGCTTGTCTAAAAGCTTGTTATATGCAAAGTTTAAGTTTTCAATGTTGGTTTATAGATTTATCGAAAATGGTTTAGATTTGATTTGTAATATTTCTGATATAGATCTATTGTAAAAAAATGTTGGAGGTCAAAAATCTTAGTAATATGAAAATGAAAGTTGCGGTTGAGGCGCTTGTGATGCAGGACGACGATTGTAAAATCATTAGTATAGCTGCGTATATATTATATGAAATACATACGTGTTCTTCACGAAGAATAATTCCAGGTGTAATGGATGTGGTTAATAAGAACAATATGGTGTTTGTATAACGTTTCAGCTGAGTTATGAGCCGTCTACTTTTTCACTAAATGATCACTAAATTACGTGGACGGATACATATGAAGTACGACGGTACAATATAATTGCTGAGTTTTTATCTTATTTCTGGGGTTTTTGTTACAATGGATGTATATTTTATTTTCAGTTCTGAACTATTCTATGATTCTAGATGATGAGCATAGTGGTTATATGTGAATAGAGGTTAAGACAATTTTTAAAAGGAGCCGTCTCGTTCGAATTGGAATGAAAAACATATATATGTGAAATATTTGTACAGTGAAGTTAGTATATTGTAAAAAATTAATTTTTAGCGACGTTGTAGTTGTTATCAATCTCAATGATACAATAATTTTAGTCACTTTCAGTTTTTTAGGTTTATATTCGTTAGCGGGTGGGCTTTGGTGTTAACTGTTGCAGAGATAGGCAGCAATTCTAGTTGAGGACATTTTTGAACGACGTCGTCGAAGGTTATAATATGATCTGTATGTTCCTTGAAAATAGTAACATCTCAGACGATTCTAGTGAGGGGACAGGAAAACATTACATTTGGTGCAAATTTGCGGATTGCCTTATATATTGAGCGAGTTGAGATTTTCTGTTCTGTTCTGTACTGCGCGCGTACCGGCTCTAAGCATATCCTCTCTGTCCTTGCGACAGGAACAAAGAGGGAGTATGCACTTACGCGCGTTCGCGACACGACAGACTCAAGCCCGATGGTCCGTCATCGGAGGTCGTAAATCTCCGACCGATAAACTCGATATCACGAAGCGTGTCTTTATACCACGATTGACCCTATGTCCTGTTGGGATGATAGGGTTGTTTTAACCGAAAGCAGTACAGTGAGCAGTGTTTGAGACTTGATGAATTTTGTAACATTTTTAGTGATTAACTTGTCTTTACAGACAGAATGAGTATATACAAGACTGTGTGACAACTATTTGTAAAATGTGTACAAGTGTTTTGGTTTCCTGCCTGTGGATCGTCTGTCCGAATAGCTCTGCTCTTATAAATATTTGTTAGTTATAGGAATAGCTCGGTATGTAGCGTCAACGGGGATACAGACGACCGAACTGATAATTGGTTGATTTCTACGGGGGTGGAACCATCCCTCCTTGACTCTACTTTTTGTCAGGTAATGAGGGAATTCCCTGTCCCGATAATCCGGCCACTCGTTCGACTGACCTGAGTGGTCCTTGAGGCCATAAGACCCCCTTTTACTGGCATATTCCGTTGTAAAGAAGTTTAATGAATCTGTGAACGTTCCTCGTAGTTTGACTGTTCTTTTAGTTTTGTGTGACTTAACATTTTCTAAAAATTGTAAAAAACTGTTATAAGCCGAGTTAGGTTCCATGTATAGGTTTACAGGTTAATTGAGTTCTGTTCTGTTTTAAAAGATAGCATTTTGAAAACTAATTTTTTGAAATATTGTGGTTTATACTAATCTGATATCAAAATATTTTCAAAATCAAAAATGTGGCTAGATTGCTGATGCTGATGTGGTGTGCGAGAATTTTACAGTTGGAAAACATAATGCGTTGGAACAGTACAGTCTAAGCAACAAAGCGCATAAGAACAGGACAGTCGATGAACAGAGTCGAGAAAAGACATTCGACGAACAGAGCCGGGAAAAGATAGTCAGGAAAGTCAGATGCGAATAGTTAAGAAGTACGACGTAGAGAAGCTCGTTAAGAAGTGCGACGACTAGACTAATTTTCTCACCTTATATCCCATTATATCCGACTAGTGTCAATAGTGTTTGTATATATATTATTTCTACAATATTAATAAACTATATATATTATCAATCATAAATCCATTTTACCACATATACTATATATCCAGTAAACCTGACTCCTCAACAAAAATTTTAATGGTGGGATGCGATCTTGCACATGCCCTTATTGGATTCGTGTCTATGAGGTCCATGAATCCATTGGGTCCTACAGTGACCGACATTAATGCTGAATAGAACTCTTTGAAGGTTTTATGGTTGAAATAATGTTGGGGCCATCGACCTACGGATGTTTAATTCTAATCAATTCTATTTTTGTTTCATTTCTTTATTTCCCTTTTCTCATTGGCGTAGGAACGGTGCTCGACACATGATCTCGCACGTGCGTACATTTAAAATTAATATCATATGTAACGACTTTTAAGTCATTTAACGCTACTAAAAAATCCGTTGCAGGCCGTGGTGCAACATTTAGATTTTATACAGTACATATTTAGGATCAAGACTGCACCATAACAAAAATAGACATTTGCGGGATATTTTCTTTGAAGGGGCTGCGTAGCTTAATGATCAGAGCAGTCGTTCAACAAGTAAAAAGTTTCAGATTCGAGTGCCGATCGTGCAACCCAACGCCCCATTTGGTTCTCAGCGCCTACTGATATGTAATTTTACGCCTTCGTTACAGGTATCCGATTTTCTGTGAAATGTTCATTATGCAGCCACGCTTATGCTTCTACCTTATAAGACGAGTAACTTTTTTTTTAGCGGCATCAAGCAAATCGTTTCTCCTTTCTCGCAAGTGTCACTCTAATCTTGTCTCTCTCCTCGTACTGGCGAACCGTGCGTCCTAGTTCGTATGTGGCATTCAGATAGAATATTTGACGTCGTTATTATCGCAGTGCAGGTTATGCATTTAGCCGAAACTGAGGTCGTAATTCTACCGCGTTTGGCCTCATTTTGATAGGCAAAATTAAAATTATATTTTCGGTTCGATTAAAAGTTATATTTTGATGTTAGGACCTGCTAAGCCGTGAACTGTTTTTTAAGAAGTTTGTCTGAATATCGTATTGTGTGCCGTATCACGTTTGGCTGGGTTCCATGTAAGAAATTGATTTTTACGTTTGTTTCTAATTTGGAAGTAAACTGTAGTCTGTGGAGGTGTAAGTTCAATAGTTGTAAAGGGAGGGAAAGCTGTCTGTAAGGATGCAAGTGATAATGTCGTCAACGTAACGGACATGAACCTTCGGATGGAACGAAAACTTTTTAACGATCGCTGTTTCTAAATCGTCCATAACGATGTGTGCTAAAATAGGGGAGAGGAAAGACCTCATCGTAGACCCAGTGATCTGTTATTGATTTCAAAATAGGTGGAGTGGAGTATGAGTCCTATTGCGTGAATGAATTCCCGTTTTGGTATCTTGGAATCTCTACACTTGCATTTAGAGTCACATCACAACAATCGGAATTCATGAAAAATTGTTCGGAATGGAGGCATTCGTGAGTTTATTGATCAGTTCAAATCTGTTAATTATGACTATTAGGTGTGTTGATATATTTTTTTAAATGACATTATGTAGGAACAAGGCTAATCTGTAAAACGGAGAATCGATTAAGCTAATATGTCATGGATGGTTTATTTTGTGTATTTTGGGTAAGCCATAGGGCTTTGGTATTGATAGATCACAAATAAATAAATATCTGATACTGGCGTTATCAATAATGCCTTTATTAACCAATCTATCCAGTAAAATTTTTAAGGAGGAGTACATATAACAGATAATGGATTCCTTTTAACCTTAATATATGTGTCAATAATATTGAAAGCTTCTTCTATTTCGTTCGTATATTCATTCGTATTGAGTACCACCTTGACATTTCCTTTATCAACGCGTATAGAAAAATGTTGGGGTTTTCATTTTAAAAAGTTTTTGCGATAGTGGTCCTAAGGTTTAAGATCTTATCTTTAAATAGAATGTGGATTTTTTGTTTGATAAAATTGTCTGTTATATTAATTATTGAGATTCTTAAATTTACAGCGTGAGAAAAATTTTGATTTTGCGTGCGTAATGTCTTCGGTTGTCTTGATGATATTGAAGAAGCAAAATTCAATTTTATTGCGTTGATTGAGTATGGTGGAAACATAGAATTTTGGTCCGTACTGCGTAATTTTACTAATGTTAGCCAAGGGATGTCGGAACCAGAAAGATTGATGAACCATTTATAATTGGTATTATATACTTTACTATTGTTTATTTTAGTCATATTCGTCTTCCTTTCATTGCCATGCTTCACCGAGGAGGATGTGCATAGCTGTTCTCTCGACACATGAGTAAATGAATATAAGGAATGCGCACTATTTTTATTATTGTAGAAAGGGTAGTTATGACCATCAGAATTTGTGCGATGCGAATTAAGAAAATAATCGGGACATGTTCGGACAATGTGGTTGTATATATTATGGTTAATTTTGCGTTCGATTTTTGACCTAGTATGCGTTTATAATGTGTGAGGTGGAAGTATTATATAAAAAGAAAACACGGTTCTTAAAAAAATAAAACGAGAACATGAATTTGTTATTAGATCTTAGTGGTGTATAAACCTAATGTTAGAAAAAGTAAGTTGTTAATGTACGGGTAATGTACATCACGCAGTTTATGTATCTTAATAAAAAAACTTTACGTACGTAAATGTTCTTAAGTCTGCTATTGAATTTGCGTTTAGTTTGTCCAATATAGCTGTTGTACTCTTTGCATATGATACAGTGAACTACATTGCTATTATTATTCCTCTCCTCTTGGTCTTTTTACAAGGTAACAAAATTATTTATCTTGTCTAAATTGATCAAAGTTGGTGTATGTTAATATTTTTTAAAGATTCTATTGAGTTTTTTGGGGACAATGCCTATGTATGGAATTAGAATGAACTTGAGAAGAGAAGAATTTTTCTGTTGAAGATTATAGGCTAAATGATTGGGACTTCTGAGTCTCTCTTTGACAGTATTATTAATGCTGCGTGGAGCATAGTTATTGTTCAGTAAAATGCTATCGAAGAAGTTAAGGTTCTGATTGTGAAATTCAAAATCACTCAACAGAATCGCTTCGACCACACGGCCTTGAACTATATTTATTTTTTAAGACATGTGATGGTGAGCGTCAAAATCTATATAGTGGGCGAACAAAATGGGTGTGTGGTACCAGTCAAACAGAATTTTATTGTTGTTTTTAATAAGGGTTAACTCTAAGAAGTTGACGCTTATGTCTGATTCTAATTCGTATAAACTGAAGCTTCGATTAATAGGAATTAAGAAGCGATAAGATCGGCGCACTGCCATTAATCAGAAAGTATCATGAACTAACGTTCTTTGTCGATTTATTATTACGTTCTAAGATATGGGATTTCAATAATTTTTGGGTCAAGCGAGTGTACGTGACAATCTGCTTGGGTGAGGTAAATTGATGAATGATTTTTAGCGAATTTTGGAATTTAAGGAAAGATGTTAACAAAACCTTTTTCCCCATAAAGACTTTTATTCAATTCCCTACCTCAAAATAAATAGTTTAAATTCGAGTTCCTGTCCGGCGCACACTTTTCGTCTAAAACGTTTACTAATCAAACTGACTGAATGAAACTTCTATAATATCATGTTTGCATGTTCCGCATGGATAATACAATTAAATATGTGAATGTGTATTATTAGAATAACCATAATTATAAATTTCTGCGCGGTTTGTAAATCATGTGCACAGCGATCATACAGTTTATAAATCTGGATCAATAAGTGTCTGCTACCTGAGACCACCACGATCATGTTCCAAATTTTCATTGTTTCCATATAGAAGCCGTGGAACAAATTATTGATTACCTGCGAACTACGGGCACTCTCACCACTACGTTTCATTGAAAAAGATGCACGAGGCTGGAATGCTGGGCAAAGGATAATTAAATTATTACATGTGCCTGTATATGATAAGCTATAAGTAGAAGTGATATTCATATTTTTCTACTTATTGTGATTAAAGTTGTTGCGTAATAAAGTGGCTTAATTGAGTTCTTAATGGATTGATTTAACTGAGTTGCGGCGTAAGATTGAATTACTACAAATGATCGGGTCATGAGGTTCAATCGTTTTCTACTTCTTTCATTAATTGAAATTTATAATACCAAGCAAATGGGAAATGTTTCAATATTATAATTGTTAATCTGACTTCAAAGTAGGGCCCGTTTTCGCTTAATGGTAACTGTTCCAATTTGTATATTAAGTTCTCCGTCCGCAGTAGTGGACAATCTCAACTGTACAAAAAGCACAAAAAAATATATGATATACGAACAGGAACAGCTTTAAGTACAAAATAAATCATACAGCAGATGCGGAATGTATAACTTTCTCTTATCTATGACCATTGACTCATTCATTTATATCATAAATTCCACTTGAACCGCTTAACGTATTCTGCAACAATTTTATTTACACACTATTGTAACTTTCTAACGCAGTTTGTAACAATTTTAATAAACATACCTGAAGAGGGCTCGCAATGGAACTAAAATGTTGTATAAACACTAATTGTTCTCCATTCACTAAGAACCTTACCTTACATCCCCTTGTTAAGACCGCTAACACAACATGCTAGTTACCTGGCTGGGATTAGATTTGGCTCCGGTTGCTTTTTTCGATCTGGTTGATTCTGCAAAGAGTTCTGTATGGGTTCCTCGACCCAATGTTAAGTGTGTTTCCGATCTTTTATGTGTTTCTCTGTATTGTTATTGATCTATAACCGGACAATGATCTAAATATTCAATTATTCACCACTGGCTATGTAAAAAAATTCATAAATGTTATTAAAAATGTGTAGGTGATCGTGAAACAGGTAAACAGTATTGTGCAAAACTTTAAAAGAACTAATACAAGGCTAACTAATCAAATTTCACTTTGTCTGAAAAGCAGGTAATCTGAATATCGGAAGTCCATTTAAATAACGGTCGACTTTATTTGATAAAAAACTTTTATAATTCTTTAATATAATGATTAGCCCTCGAAAGTGAACAGGTTAATGTTACCGAAATCTTGAATTCTAGGTAAATAAACGGCTATTAAAAATCTACATAAAAAATTGCGTATGCAATAGCAAATAATCGGGAAAACATCGTAGCAATACCTCCAGTTATTTCACACAAATAACAGTTCTTTAACAGGTTTCGTGCTAAGCCATTTTTGCAAAACTTGTCGATCAAGGCAATTGATGCTTTGACTTGAGATTGATATATTATCTCATAATATTTCGTCCATAAAAAGAACCTACTGTATTTGAATTCGTTACGTAAAAAACGAGGGAAATAAAATATTTAACTACAAAGGCAGTAGGTAAAGATACAGCGTTAACATTTTTTGTTTTTCATTTGTTTCTATTGGGAAGTAAGTTTCAACCATTACGTGTAATTATTAATTATTGTATATATAACAATTAAACAAATTTATGTGCTTCATTTTATACTTAATTTTTTATAATACCTCATTCTTTTAGTGGATATATATTTTACAGAATTAAGAGTGACATACAATATACGTTTTTAGCGCATTAAAAGAATATAGCTAGCTGTACCGTTTACAGTACGCGTGCCCTAGCGGTCAAATTCAACATGTACCATCAATGGTACACGTGGCACGGAACGTGTTAATACTACTAATGATTAATTAATGTTACTAGGTCATGGGTTGTTAACCTGGGTTTCACAGATACCCAACGGATTCACGGACAGATTTTAGACGGTCGGTGAAGATACATTTAGAAAAGATATTACGTACATGTCTATCCATATTAATATAGGTATAAAATAATTATTATAATCGAAAATAATTTTTTATAGTCTTATAATCTTTCGTTTTATGACACATCGAACCATAGTTCAGCGTTCTCATTTGAGATAAATTGCAACAGCCTTCAAATTTGTATATATTTTACGAGTCAAATTTGCAATCTTTTAGGTACATCTGCTTTTAATTATTTATTATTTGTTTCAATAAAAATTATCTTTTTTAATTTAAGTTTATGTTTATGTGTCTAAGAAGGTTATTCTAAGAAAGGGGTGGGTAAACTTTACTTACTGTCAAAGAGGTCCATGAACCAGAAAAGGTTAGTTACCCTTGCAGCACATGGACGCTACCAAGCTTCGAAGTCTATACAAATAAACCATATAAAATCATCTATACATAAACGAAGAAATATAGGGTCAATATCCCTAAGTGTATCCTACAAGCATCTAACGTTTATAGTTTCATTAAAATCTTAAGTAAATAGTTTTTTCTCCTACACAAGTTCAAAATTAGATAAATTTCAAGCGCTTCCTACATTTCTGTCTTTTGGAAAGTGGTTACGGGATTATACTTCTATCTGTCGGCCTACTTTTTCACACTTTGGGTTCCCCGTGCAAGATTAACTTATGGCGGATAACGGGAATTTAATTAATTCTATCTTCAGCGGAACATCTGGTCCTACGTTATTATTCGGCTTGGTTGGCCAGCGATCGATGGAATCCCGTTACAAAGGGATTCTGATTACCGGAGAAACTTCTTGCAGTACGATCATAGAATTTATAGGAATACCCGGTAATGAAGATACGTCCGAAGGAATCCCTAATTCAATTTGTGACGTAACGTACAGCTATAAATATAAGTGACTCAACGATGGTACATTTTCTACAAATTGTTACCAATGGTATGTGCACGGTATTTATAACTATTATTATAATTAAATTGTGGAAGAAAGAAACTGAATTAACACCAACACCGTTTTTTAAGTGGTGATATATTATCGTACATAATGCGTGATAAGAAAAACAAGCGTGTTTATCGTCTCACAAGAATATACAGATGCTAGCATAGTTTCATGTTTTACGTTCCGTTTACTACATGAACATACAATGAATAAATATAAATTAGAAGCATTTGAGTAGTATGTTGATGTTATTTTTGTTGATGATGAAGGAGAATTTAATATTTACGACGATGATAAAAGAATAACAGTTTAGAGAAGTAAAAAAGAAGATTAAAGTGCAAAACATTTTCAGCATACCCTGAAACACGGAAGTAGATCGTTAATAAAATTTGGCGTGTATTTTTATTTATAGACTGGAGTAATTAGAGTTTACTAATATGGGTTTTAAAATTTTTCCATGAACTTTGCTGAACTGTAATATTTAATTTTTATTCGGTAAGTATGTAATATTATGTCTTTGATACAATCTCTTTTTCTATCAAATGTAGACTCGCCTACGTTAGAGATAATTTCGATAGGCTCCGGGGCGTTATTCCTAGGCGGCACCAGCGGGCGCATCTGTACGGTGCGGCGCGCGATAACTAGGTCGCGTGTCTAGCTATATGTTAGACGTGCGTCTTTTTATTAGAATAGTATGGTTTTGTATTGGCCAAATGCAACGTAGCCAACGCGTATTTGTCCGATATAACGGAAGACTGGCGGAAGGATTTGATATGTAACAGGTCCTGGCGATTGCATCATTCCTGTACGAATAGCGATAAAAAGCGGGTGTCAAATTTGAGCAGAACGAGACTTTGTAGATGAACGATATCTTCGGAGCCAGATGCAAAAGTTTCTTCCTGAAGGACATTTTTTCTATTTTTAAAACTAACACCCTCCGTTTCAACTCTTTATACTAGCAATAAATTATATTAGGTTGTGTAATATTATCTCCGACTATTTCTATGAACAATGGAACTAAATACACCAATATCTATTACACCAACCATGATTATAAATTTTTGCGCAGTTTGGAAATCGTGCGCATGTCGATCGTAGAGTCGATAAATCAAGTCCAGTTGGTTACCTTATTATACTAGTTACCGTATTTTTCTATCAATCTATATTCACGATTCAATTAAAACGTTAGTAAAATCAAGTATTCAGTAAATATTAAACAAGTGAAAGGGATCGTAATTATAATATATCTTAATTCGTCTCACATTGATTTGCAAAATCTAATCAATATGTTAAATATCCTTTCATATAAAGAAAAAATGAAATGAATGTACGAAATAATATTAATAATATTATCAAGTAAAAGAATAATAAACGGGTATATTAAATAACAAACGTATAACGACAAGGGATACATTTAAGTCTGTAGGAAATGCATCTCATCAATTCAAAACGTCTATAGAATACACGTCACAATAATGCGTCTGCATGTAGGGAATTCGTCGTCTCACACACCATTCGAAATTACGTCTCTATGCAAACTTCCTTTCTTCCGTCGTCTCCGTGTTATCCTCAGAACATACACTCTTATGTTTTATTTCTTTTTCTTTCCACACTCTCGCTTCTTGCTTCACTCTTTCCCTCTTCCTCATTTTCACCTGGAGACTCCGCGGCAGTAAAACGCGCTTTACATTGTCGCTGAAATTCTTTGAACTCACATTAAAAAATTTAATAACAATACTTTCAGGCTCGTTTGCCTCGCTTTTGACCAGCTGTTTCTTCCGTTGACTCCTTTGTTCAGTACAATACAAAGGTGAGCCGCGCGCTTAGAAAAAAGTACAATACAAAGGTGCCTCCGCTTTCATAAATTTTAGAAATAGTATTCATGCTAAGTGACATTCATGGAGATTTAGCTGTAATATTAAAAAAACGCGGCCATAACGAAGAACGGCTATGCCGCAGATGGATGCCAAGGACCAAGTTGCGTTCCTGGACAAGCGCCGAGGATAATTTAATGTAAACACGAGCTTTCGCGTTCCGTCTTCAACAGAAGTGAGGATATTCCTATTATACTTGCGCTGATTCTTTGCGGAAATAAGGTCAATAATGAGTTGTTTACTGTTTTCTCGATTAACTAATGGATTGAATATTTGTCTAATAATAAATTGTGACAGTATTACGTGTGACGAATAATTCGTGATCTAATAAACGGTACTTAATTTAGTTGTGCGTCATTATCTTACCTGACTCGTTGATTATGCGCGTATGCTAACTAAAAATTCTACGGACAGATTACAAAAATGTCTCTCACGGTTGGGAAATTTCGGAATGCAACAAAGCAACGGTTTAAAAAATTATAGATATCACGCAGAATAACAAACCCAGGCCCTCTTCGGTTTCAAGAAACTTGAAAATCTCTTACAAAAGTGAATTATCACCGAACGTGCAAGTCGCTTTCTCTCGAATGTACGTGCGAACAATGTGGACAGAGCAAGCTCAAGGCAATACCAAGTTAATATTTTTATTGTTTTTTTATGTTGGGTAGTGTTTCTTATTACGCATTATTAAATTTTAGTTACTTTACGTACACGTTATTATTATTATTTTTCCCTCTGACACATACACTTGCACAGGGCTATAACTTGTATACAAATAACGATCTAAAAAGTTATTTTCAACGTGCAATATAGTAAAAGATAATTTCTCATAAAGTATTAATCTAAAGTTAACAATTGCTCTTTTATTTTCATATGCATAGTTTATTGTTAATGTTCGAAAATTTTTGTGATCATAATATTTTATGATTAACTGTAGTTCTGTTTTTCCTTCATTATTTGAATAAGGTTAGATACAAAATAAATGGTTTTTGTATTTCAGTTAATTAGAAACTATAATATAACGTAACATAATATTTTTTACCAACAACTTATCAAATTAACTGCACTTTCTCAATTTCTCCAATACACTGGCAGATCGCCGCACTGCAGATATTTCAAAATGCCCAAAAATTGTTAAAAGTCCGTATTTAGGTTTATTTTTTCAAGTACGCTAGTAGATCGCCGTACTTCTGTGTTAATATTTTCTATCACAGACGAGAATATTAAATGATTTTAAAAGTTACTCCGTATATATTTAGCACTCGTATGACTAGTCTAATAACCGAGAGAGGGCGAGAAATCGAAGAGCGACATCGATGGGAGTTCGATGAGCTATAGATTTGTACGTAAGCATTGAATAGATAAAGGATGCGCCGTAAACATTCTTTATTGCTGGTTGAAAGTTTGCAATGGCGGGGTTATTCTCCAAGTATTCAAGGAATCCAAGTATTCTTAAAGAAGCAAATTAATTTGTTAATTTACTACACATTGTCAGATCATAAAGTGCGATGATTTTATACATCTTTCTTTCCTACTCTTGCTGTTTTCAAAACGTGGGTCAGCGCACATGATATATGTCTCATTTATTTTACGATTTTATCTTTAAAGTTATTTGTTTAAATAGTAAATATATATGTTACAATCAAATTGACTCATCAGTTATTATTTATAATAACTTTTAATGAAATTATCAAAGTAAATGACTTTCAAAATTTAACACATTAATTATTAATTACTAATAATTCCAAGTTATAATGAGTCCCGGTTAACATTTTTGTTTCTGTTAATTCTGCAGAGGTTCCAGCGTGCGTTTCCCAACCTTATGTTAAGCGTGCTCCTGTAAATTTGTATATTCTTCTGTACGAGGATCATCGAGTGAGAGTTCAAGATATAAGAAGATTAAAAAGTTTTTCGTGAATCCTCGCAGCGTGAAGGATGCTGATGCTCTACATACTAAAATTCTGCACATTACATCATATATGTTTATTATGCGTGAAAGTATGACGGGTAATTTAGAAAAGATGAGAACACAATTTTATGATTAAATCGATATGTCAAAATCTGAAAAATAAAAAAAAATAATAACAAAAAAAAAATCATAAATACTTATTAACAAAGTCTGCTCTTTACAAATAAAAAAACAATCGATTACGTACATACACATTTCTGGAAGAAGAGTTTGAAATTATTTAAGGAATTCACAGTGCAATCAGCCATGAAGGACAAAACAGAGTGATGAAAGAATTAATTACCGAAGATAGCTGGGAATTACTAATAATTAATGATTAATATAATGAATTTCCAGAAATTATTTACTCGGTTATTATTAATAATATTCAGAATTGGGGGAAAATATTGTTGGGTTGTAAATCCATGACGCGAAGTCGACGAAACCAAAGGAAGATATTTCAATTTAAGGGTTACTGGAGAGTGTTATTCCAATGAAGTTTTCCTAAGACGACACAGGTAATTAAAGAGACAGCTTGATGTCACCTGTGTTACTGTGTAAGCACCTTATAAAATTATTTTGTGAATAAACGCACATGCGCGGTGCCGGAACATTTCGTGACGTGTGGGCTTTTTTTTACCATCCTTCTGTTTCCACTATAGACTTTCTTAGTGTCTCCTTACATCAGACGGAGAATTTCAACACCTGTTTCTCCAGGACTATTTCTTACAATTTAGTATATCGAGCCGGATTCTCAAACATATTGCAATTACAAAATTTGTTTTAAAAAATTAATATTTAAAAGGTATTTTAGTTTAACTTAATTGATTTAAGTTATTGTCAATCAGACAAATTAAATTCCTTATGGTAAATGCAATTTAGCAAAATTTAATTTCATCTTTATATTGCTACTATATTGCAAAATTGCTACTATTATAGCAATTATATTGCTACGGATCTATAACCAAATATAGTCACGTATTTCTGGGAGTTTGCATACTATATTTTGAAAAATATTGGTCTTATAAAACTTGCTTTACGTGAGAATTAGACAGTTACATTTGAATAGATACTCTTACAATATACTCGTATGTAGAACTCAGTTTATATTTAGAAAAATACGCTATGCATGATACTTGGATCGCTTCAATTAAAAGTACCATGGAAATCAGAAATTTATTCGATTATCTTTCGATCGGCTCCCTGAGATATTAACCGAGAGACGTATTTCCCCGCAGAAACTAGTTAAGATACCGAAAACAGTTGGAATTAAAAAGTAAAACCGCTATCTCACGTTTCTGCCACAACGCAATAAATACTATAGTGAAATGCCTTATCTTTAGTACATCAAAATTCAAAATGGGTCTACGTGCGCCGATTTGGATTTCACGCTATGAATTCTGCACGGTTCTTAAAATCCTACGATTTTTCAGATGTCTTTAAACCTTTCATGAGCGTCTCATAATTACCGTCCCGCATATTTCGCGCTTTAAATGTTATAATTAGCACTTTATTTTTCATAACTCGTCGTCAGAAGTAAGAAGTGGTTCGTGTAGAGAAAATGTTTCTTTCAGAAATACTTCCTATTCTTTCGAGTGACCGAGTTAAAATGTCGTTTCTAATCATTCTAAAACAGTCTTCAAGGAGCCGTACAATGCACCAGTTTGTTTTCTCTTTCAAGTTCGTTTCGGAAATGAAAGGAGCATTTAAGTGTATGAGAGTAGTCCGCTTTATCGTCGAGTCAGTTTTTTATGAATTGCCTAAAAGAGTATACGTAAAAAACATTGTTGCTCTTCGGAACTGAACTAAATGAAAAGTCGCGATTATTTATTGGTTAATAATGATCGCAATTATTACACTATTATTGACGCAATTATTACATTTGATACTAGTTTGTCGATAAAATTGCCGAAGAGATATATCCCAAGATTTGTTATATGCGTGCAATCACCTTGAAAATTTACATGGTTAAATACTTAGGAGTGTATTTTTAATCGAAATGGAAGACGCAACATTCAAACACAAATTTAAAAGATTGTGTTAAGCTCAACACTTTTATTAACATATAGTACGATGATCTCGCGTAAATGCTGGAGTTTATATTCGTTCCTCCCGATCACTGCTGTAATATTCTAGCGACTTAATAATATATTGTAACTCCTGTCTCACAATGCAATACATCCGAGCAGCCCATTTATGCTGATGAGCCGCAAGAGGAATATCTTTCCTAGAGGACAGGAAAGGCTTACCTGCATGCGCTACCTCTATTCCGCTTCTTGGCATCGAGCAAAGCAGCAAAAGATCGATCCATAAATCGGTATTCGGTTTCTGGTAGTGAGTTAGATTGGCTGTGTTCAATAGCGCTTTTCAGATTTAGAATAGAACTTAGAATTCAGATCACGCGTTGAATATAAAAGTCTTAAAAAATGAATCGCCGAGAAACGACGGATAGCTAAATTAAACCAACTTTCGGGTATCAAGCAAAACGCTAGTATCCACGGCTATTACGAGAACCTCACCCCAAGGAGTCGTGTGCACAAACCGCACCACGGCACTGTTTTTATTCAATTTTCGAAATGCTTGGTGGTCCGTACGACGATATCAGATTCAGAGTAAAATTATATAGACAGAGCTAAACTCAATTTCGTGGAAGATCATTCCCACAGCACTAATCTTCTCTGTTTATTTGAGGGAAGAATCCTATTCCTAAAATCCTTACCGCGGCTCTAACTCCTACATATTCTCAGCAACGAGATCTTAACTGAGTTCATATCCGCGTGTTCTTCCCGACGATCCTCCGCCCTGTTAGTGTATGGACACGAGTTCTCTGCACTCTCAGGAAGGCGATTTCCGTCGAGCTTGCATTCGTGTGCCGACAAAGAAATAGTCAGAGTTGCCTGTACAGTGAAAAGTATGTCTTACTATCCGCTAAAGGAACCATTTCTAGAAAATCCTTCACACACATCATCGTCGGATTAATATTCTTAGGGAGGAGTAAGAACATGAAGGTTTGAATCTCTCACATTATTTGAATATTTTCAACGAATATTTAGAACCGACAGACATGTACATATATTCTGCGGGTTAACAGAACAAGTAAGAAATAACAACAGAACAACTAAGTACGTTCGATTTCGCTGTAGCAAATGCGGTTCTGTCTCTGTTAATTCAAGGATCTAATACGACACATTGAGCGTGGTGAAACTATCGTTTTTATCTATCACTTACTTGGATATTAGGCTTTGACACAGACAAAGGAAGGGGATATGGGAAACAAATAACCCAAAAGTGTGGTTACAATGTATTTTTTTGGAGCGTACGAATGTCAGCGTACAACTGCCACTTAAGTATGGTAAAAAAGCAAGTTATTTATCGTGCTTTATCCTTACCGGCATTGTTTGCATTTTGACTGTAAAAACATACGTGCTTAGAAAACTTTTATAGGGATTATCGTTACCCCGATGAGGATTGGCCCACTGATTACTTTTGGGGCTTAAAGGTAGCAATAAAACATTAATCTGGAATTTTCACCAAAAACTATCGTATGCGGATACGAGATGTAAGGTTCTTTAAATACTAAACTAATTCACCCCCTGCCGGCAAGCGGTCACCCCTACTATATCCACGTGTAATCAACCAATAGAAATTTGCAATAAAAGATGTAACTACCTCTGGAAACCTGTCAGTACATATACTTCGAAAAATCACCGACTTTTCATTGGTTTGTTGAGCTAACACTGATTGCGCTGACTGATTTTAATTTAGAGAGAATGAACACAGCTTCTTATTAATATCAAGTACATAGTTTAGTTATTAATCTAAAATACTGTATACCAAGCAGAAATAAAGAGTGTTTCAGCAAAAGTACGAGATTATTATTATAATCTTTATCTTTACTATCATTATATACAACCAGTTTGATTCGTTGAAATAAAAAGGTTGATCGCCCTATAGTACATCTTTGCAGGGATAAAAGTGCAGAACACTTTGGAAGGACATTGCCAAACACACATTGTGCGTCTGAACATACCGTCTGTCTAAAACGATCTTGGTCCTCAACATAATTTCCATCGAGGGGTATATCATCCTACGAGTTTTCAATATTTTCATCCCGTCAGAAAGGCAGATATGTTATGGTAAATGTGATCAATCCAGTAATTATGTATAATTACCGGTTATTATACATATTCATCATTAAGTTTGGTAAGTGTGATGATTTCTTGAATATTTTTCAAATTGACCAGCTAGTTTATACAATGATCAATTCGTAATGACGAATATGATGAAAATCCGGTACTGTTCGTTTAGGCGGTCTTTGCCGATGTCAGATGCACTTTCCGTTTTTCTTACGCGGTCTCTTTGGCGAGCGCCGAACGTGCAAGTATCGCAATCGGACTTGTCCACCATTCCGATCGACTACTGCTGACTCCTACAATACTACTTCCAATTTCGTGCTGGCTAGAAGTTTTTTCGCTACCCTCTCGTATTTTATAAAATATTAAATGATGACTGGCATGCTTGAACGTTAGAACTCCAAGTTAATTGATATTATGAACACTGAGAAAGAAAACAGTGATTTTCTGAGGAAAAAGAGATATGATGACTTGTTGAAAGACTTGTGACTTGTGAAAAGAAGTGAGTAATAGTAAAAATAAGAGTGGTGAGGAAAAACCGGAAGATTATGAAAGACTAAAAAGATACGACGTAATGAAAGTCGACAATGTTAAAAATTTATCTTTTCCGTAGATAAAGACATCTCCAGTATCAGATTCTACGTGTACTTGGAAGAAATTTTTACCATAATTCATGAAATGCACTTGTCAATAGCCCATGATGGTAAAAATAGGATGTTAAAAAAACTTCAAAAAAAGTATGAAATCGTTACTACCAAAGAAGTGATAAGTTCTTTAAATTTGTTTGAAATTTGTCAAAAAAATCAAAGATATCGAAGACAGGACTTGATAGACCAATGATCTTTCAAAAGATGAACTCAAGATGCCAGGTAGACCTAACTGACATGCAGCCGCTACCAAATAATGACTTTAAATTTTAATTTATCTGTCAAGACCATTATATGAAGTACGTACAATTGAGTACCCTAAAAAACAAACGTGTAGAAGAGGTTGCATATAACCTAATAGATATTTTTATTATGTTTGAAGCTCTTAGTATAGTGCAAAATGATAATGGCTGTGAGATCAGTAACCGAATTGTAGAAGATGCTTGTGTAATGTGACCGGATCTGAAAATTATGCACGGAATACTTAAGTATAGTCAGACTCAAGGTACGGTCGGGCATGCAAACCAGGATATAGAAAATATGCTAAGCTCTTGGTTGGAGAGCAATCAAACGGGTAAATGGTCCGAAGGGTTACGCTTTGTGCAACTTATGAAAAATAAGGCATTACATGAAGGTATCAAGGGGAATCCTTATGAAGCAATGTTTGAGACGCCTGTAAAAGTAAGCTTGAAAACGTCTTCTTTCCCGAATGTCTCTATCAAACATCTTAGAACTGCAGTCTCTAATCAAGACAGTTGATAATGCTTCCAAAAACACTAACAGTGGAATAGAAGATGACTTCGATGTGAATAATAACGATTCCTCGCAAAATGATTCTTCACCTGAAGTTAAAGTTGAGACTCAGAAAGAAGGTAAAGCAGCGGTCCCTTTAATTCAGACAGATATTTTAAGCCGGCAAGAACAAGTAAGAAAATGTAGAATGTATGCTAAAGAAGGTTTAGAATCGTGTTTCATATTTTAAATTTCCTTCTCGTAAAGTTGGTGATACAGTAAAATTACGAGTACCCGATGTTGACAGAGTAGGAAGTAATAGAAGAAATTTATTAGCGGTGATATTAGAAATTCAAAATGAAGAGTTTTGTCAGTTAAGAAGAAAAGAAGGAAGACTTTCACACTTGTATATCAGAAATCGGTTCACAATCTGCGAAGAACAATTTATTTTTTTCGACGGGGTTCCACACTTTGAGAATGTGTTAGCAAATCATTGACGGTGTTCTAACAAATTTCACTTCGAGAATGTGTTAGCAAATCATCTCTTTCTGGAGGTCAGGGATATCAGCGATGCGTTTGTAAGGGACAATGCAAGTCTAATAAATTCCAATGTAAAAATTCTGGTCCAGCTTGTAATCCTAAATGTCATAAGAGTATAATACGTCTAAGTAAATTTAAAATATTTAATAAATTTGTAGTAGTAGTAATAAACGTTAGTTGGAAAAATGTTTTTTTTTCTCTAGAATATGAGTTTAATTTCTTTTTGATATGTATCTGTTTTGAATGAATTTTAATAATAAAATTATTTTCTCTATTTAGGTCTTGTATTTGACAAGACGTCAATCCCTTATTCAAATTCCGTTGAGACTACATCCATGTGACTTAAAATAGCTATGTGTTGATTTTTTAATTGTAAATTATAAGATGTTATTCTCACCCTCTTGTTTCACGGTGTTCAACGAAAAACTATCCCTTTGTCTATTAACTGCTTAAAAAACTGCGCTGTATTCTACTGGCTCAATAGATCAAGATATTTATCACATTTACCATTACGAGTTGGGAATTATATAAACTCGCCGATTAATTTGATAATTATTTAAGAATTCATCATATTTACCGTAACATATGTATGTTAATTTTGTTTTATAGTAAATTTTTTGTCCTGATTATTCATAGCCTGCATATATAAATTCCTAATTGATCATGTTGAGGTCGTGCATGCTGCATCTGGCTGCTCGTTGAATCCATATTCCGTCGTGTGCGTTGACGTTGAGAGAAAAATCTCTATCGTCTATTTCTCTCTCTCTCGTATCCGCGATCAACCCTTAACCCGGCAAGAAGGCCGTGGTGCGTGTATCGATGGTTGCGCGAGTGTCGCTGGATAGTTATTTTTGGGTGATCTTTCCCATGAGGAACTGCTGCTCCCAGTAATGGTAGAGTTGCCAGAGGCAGATCACCTCGCTGTACAAGGTTCTCGGACGGCGACCAGTTGGGTGGTATCACGAGATCCGGAGTCAAAGTTCGAGAATTGAACACTCGCGATATGACAACAATGTATATATTTACACAATAAATAACAATGTTGACTATGAATGAGTCGCGCAGTGTAATAAACTTCTACGATTCATATGATGAATGGCTACCTTTAGATTGAGGGATTGCCTATCGAATAGTATTACAGTGTCGATTGATAGAATTCTTTGATACGATTCTTGGTTACCTCTAGATTGAGGGATCGTCTATCGATCTTTACTCGCGTATCGCTTGAATAAAAGTTCTTGTTCGTTGAAAGGACGTTGCCTATTTAACTGGCATTGAAGATGCCAGTTTGATGGGGCGGTTCTGCAAGGGTAGGGCTGACGGTCCCGTTAAACGTTTTTCGCATTCGTTAATTAACTTGTACTTGAGCAAGCATTTGTCCACCAGATATTTTATGGTTATTTTGACCAGGTCTTTGCCTGGTCACCCTTTGCTTGAGTTTTTTTTACAGAATAATAAAACATTTGGTGACTACTCGTTCAGGTATACCTCACCGTTAATGCCCGAAACAGTAACAGATCATATCTCCCGACACCGGTATCGGGCTAGGCAATCGCGATCTCAACTATCTTTCATTCTCAAAAACGAAAATGATAAACTTTTACGTTGTCTATTGCGTGAAAACATCTACGATAGCCGCTCACTGCTTCAACACGTCCTCGTATAACATCCATTGATATTTCTTCTTTGTTTGTTTTTTAAAAAATACACACGATGTCTCCGAATATGCGGATATAGGAGTCGCTGATTTTAGTGTTAATGAAAAATAACTCCTTAGAAGATGTTGGAAACTAGCTGGAATTTGTACAATTGGAAGGTCAAATGATATTTGGTTGAAATTTGAGAGACGATGATAAGTTTACTAAATACGCAAAATATGTACTGGATGTTTTTCAACAATTGTATTGTCATACCATTGTGTCAATTTCTATAATCTTCAAACAAGACGATCGCCAACATATTACCTAGTGATAACACTATAAATAGTCATCGAAGCTGGTTCGAATAGTCATCAACCAATCATTCCTTCCGGTATAAAATTAGGAACGAATTTTGCTAATCAGTTTCCAATACACTTTTTCAGTGAATGAAGCTGAGTAAAGAATTAATCTATTTCCGCAAAAGACCTTACTAAAATAACGGAAGCACGATGTGCTTCTGCTGCATATTAATAATCTACGCACATTAAATCTTGTATTGGCTCGTAGAGCTACGGTGGTGTAGTGGATAGAGGCTCAGACTGCCACGCGGCAGACCCGGGTTCGATTCCCCCCCATCACCTCTGGTTTTTCTATGTGATATGTATACCGTAGCTCTGGTGGTTCGGAATCCACCTTAAACAGTAGGTCCTAGGCCAATATGACCTTAGCAGTCGGTGCCGAAAAATGAATAAAA
>JBCFXI010001482.1:4932-51549 GCA_038496175.1 Ampulex compressa | reverse complement strand
ATATCAGCTTTCAAGACATATAATGGTTATGCGGCTTAAGTGTGAAGTTGGTTTCGAAAAAACGTAATTAAGTCCTCTGACGGGAAAAAACGAAATTACTTTCCGAACAACCCAATACCTTACCCCTGATCGTTCAGAAAATAAACAAAAAAAAAAAAAGAAGAAACCTTCCACAATTCTTCAGCCCTCTCATCGCAAAATACCCAATTATCGTATCCTTCCACGCAATGCTACGACAAGCCTCCTTATGGAACCACGGAAATACACAAGCGCCTCAGAGGAGAGAAAGTGCGATCCGTTCACTCACCATTAACGTACTCCACGATTTCCTCGGCAGTCGCGTGGGCGTTCGGCTGCCTCACCACCAAAGCCATGGGCAGCTCGCCGCAGTTCTCATCGGGTTTCCCCATAACCGCGGCGTCCTTGACGGCCGGATGGGAGAGCAGCACGGTCTCCAGTTCCGAGGGAGAAACCTGATAAGCCTTGTACTTGATGAGCTCCTTGAGACGACCGGATATATAAATGTTGCCCGCCATGTCGTAATGTCCTAGATCCCCCGAATGCAGCCAGCCGTCCTGGTCGATGGTCGCCCTGGTGGCCTCGGGGTTCCCGTAGTAGCCCAGCATCAGCCGCTCGCCTTTGAAGCAGAGCTCGCCGTCGCGCCCTGGGCCCAGCTTCTCGAGTGTCTCGTGGTCGATCACCTTGCAGAGGGAGGAGGGCAGGAGCCTCATAGCGCTCATGTCGGCGCTGGTTCTCTCGCTCACGGTCATCACGATCGATAGCTCGGTCATGCCGTACGCGTTGAGGATGTACGGCACGCCTAGCCGCCTCTTCGCGTCCTCCAGGATCTGGAAAGCGTTAGACTCCTGGATGAGGGATGCTCGACGACGCTCGGACATCCTCCTGCTTCAGCTCGAATTTTCCTCCGGTGCATCGAGCCCACTGCGTTGGGTCTCTTTGTTAGGGCGCTCGGTTTGTTGGGCCAACGCGAGAATCGGGGTCATCGGAAATTGCGTTTTGTGCGAGAGGCGCTTCGTCGAAAGGCTGCTCGGATTTTGAAAGTGGAGTGAGCGCGATTAGTCCTACTTGCGGCCCTAGGTCCGTGCTTTCGCTTTGTTCCCGCTGGCTTGGACGCTTTTTGCGCGTATCGCGATCAATGCTATTCCGGGAGTTTCGGGATATATGCGAGATTTGGAAATTTTAAGAAAAGAGTGCGTATATATCAGCGAAGCCTTGAAGCG
Organism: Ampulex compressa; assembly: GCA_038496175.1. Classification (NCBI taxonomy): domain Eukaryota; kingdom Metazoa; phylum Arthropoda; class Insecta; order Hymenoptera; family Ampulicidae; genus Ampulex; species Ampulex compressa. Next base: position 50,308 of record JBCFXI010001482.1, on the reverse strand, counting down.
CGTTTACTCGTTATGCTATTCCATACGTAACCCTGTATTGTATACTTTGCTGTTAATAGAAACATTATTACAATTAATATAAATAATAGAAATATACTATTTTGATCATGAACCTGTGTTTTCTATGGAAATTACTTCTCGCGTGAATTTTCGCGCATTATATATATCAATCCTCCCAACTCCGCGATATCCTGGAGCATCGAGGTTCGATTCCTGATCAATTTCTCGAATTTTACGCCGACCCGAAAAAAGAACCGCCGCGATAGCTGCGCGGATAAATAAACGAATAGACGCACCGCTCGCGTACCGAGCATCATAATATGCCGCGTTTAATGAACCGGCGCAATTCCGCGAGTTGTTCGAGCAGCGCATTTACAAACACCGCGCACGATTCCTTTAAAGACGTCCCGAACAAACTGCGAGGATCCCGCAAACTCCGTGCTCGTCGGATGCAAAATTTCCCAGTCCCGGCCAAAGCCCCCGCTTCCGCGAACAGTTATCAACTCTGCGCTTGTCGCCGCCGCCGCGATTCGCGATTCGCGAAGATCGGCCGGTCGGTCTCGCGAAATATGCAGGACCACGATCAAACTTCCCGATGGAAGCCAGTCGCGGACGACTGCTCGCCATCCTCGCTTATTTCTTCCCCTCTCTCTCTCTCTCTTTCACTATCTCAGATACTTTCGCCTCCTCTCTCCCTTCCTCCTTTTTTTTTCCACCTCGCATAGCCGAGACTTCGCGCTCAGTTCGAAGCCAGAGAGGATTCACTTCTGCACTTAGCTTTCCACTCGCCCCCGCGATAATTCCCCCCTTGTCGAGGGGCTGAAAAAAGTTTGGGGCTGCAAACTTACGTCTTTCGGGAGCGGTGCCGCGCCGCAGAAGACTTCTCTCACGCTGCTAAAATCGTAGTTGACCACCGCCGGGTGCTTCGCGACGAACACGAGAATTGGCGGCACCATGGGCAGGTGGGTGATTCTGTACTTCTGGACGGCCTCCAGGAAGCGGACGTGCTCGAAGGAGCGCATCACCACGACGATCGTCCCGGTGATCATCGAGAGCATCATCATGCCGAAGGCGTAGCCGTGGTAATTGGGCAGGTACACCAGACTGCTGTCTCCCTTTCTTAGGTTGAGGTATTCTCTGGGTGGGCAACATGATGCGTGGTTTTTGACAAATGCTTTTCCCTTCTTGTCTTAAGCACCGATCGATGGGTTGATTTGGTTGCTGGTCTAATGTTCTGATTGTACAATCTGGATTTTTAATCCATCGACGGTTTATTATGCGAGGATTACGGGTAGAGAGTCGTGACAGTTTAACTTCATTCGAGAATGCAAGATAACACGCGATTTTTTCACATGTTTTATTACACGCCGAAGTGTTTTCGAATGTAAAGACACTAAACATTTTTTTCGCCAGAATTCGTTATTTTATTACACTGTGATAAGTGATCTTTCTTGGGTCCTGGAGTAAACCTGGATTTACGTCATTTATCGACCTTCGCCACAAGAGGGCTAATATAAAAACCCAGATATCATTAGAAAATCTCTTCGATTTGCCATATTCTATTTATCACGAATAGAGACGATGGATATAAATGAACCATTACTCCAAAGTAACCATGCTCTACGGAAGCTTTAAGTCGACTTCCAATCACTCGAGCTGCTATATAAATATCGCACAGACAATCACGCAAAGACGATGGCCAGCTTTCAAGTTACTCGATATATTAAAAAAAATCCAAAGAAATCTTTAAGTCCGTCGTATGAAGGAAGACCGACAGGATCCTCTGTTCTGCACGCGAAGGAGTACGATTGAACGTCCGGATTTTAGAATCGAGACGCGTTAAGGAACACGGCCGCACTTTAATACCATCGTGATAACTCACGTACACGAGAAAACCGAGGAAGGCGATCGAGCCGTTCCATTTTATGCTCGACAAATGTCGAAGGGGGTGCGCGGATTTCTTTACTTTACACCAGAATACCGTTACGAGGCGCAATCAAACTTTTAGGTCGCCCAGCCGAGGGCCCTAGGCAGCTGCAAACGAGCTTCCTTACTACGCGCTTTAAGACTGATAAAGGCCCGAAGTGACTCGAAAAATCTGCGCAAAGTCGATTCCAGCCCCTGCGCTTTACGTCCAAGCATGGCATGACGTAGTGTTCAGAGGATCCAGCCTTGAGAAACCTCGGGAAAAATAAGGGCGCCGTCCGAAAGAGGAATCGTCGTCGAGCCTCGCTGATTTTACGAGCACGGGATAACCGTACGTAAAGAGATCGATCCAGCGTGTCTCGACTCGTATCGTACAACTTACTCGGTACTCTCGACGAAAACCTGCAAATTTCGATGAGACAGGACCACTGCTTTCGGCGGTCCCGAGGTTCCGCTCGAGCACAATATAACCAAGGGCTGCTTCCTGGTATCGGCGATGGGCGCCGGCTGATATCCATATATATCCGGGGAACTTTTGTCGGCCTCGAGGAGGGCTTTTAAGGTGGGCACGCTTTGGAAGAACGCCTCGTCGTCGAGTTCGATCAATTCCATTCTCCAGGGTAATCTAAGAGCAAGTTTGCGGAGGAGCCGCTCGGTGCGGCGGGACACAAACACGATTCCTGGCTTTGAAATGGACAGCGTGTTCTCAAATTCCCCTAAACAGAGAATCGCGCGCTATTACGGCGCCGCGCCGGAAATCCAATGCGGGATAATGCGCGCGCGGTAACGCTCTCGTGTATTCCTTCCATTAGTAAATAGAAATGGGAATAGAAGAAGAGGAGGAGGATTAACGATAACGTCCTTTCGCGCCAAACAGCTTTTCAGCGCTTTACGAGTATATGAATATTTAGCTCTCGAGAAATGAGTGGAAATTCACTCTCTCTTTCTCTCTCGGCTGGTAAACTCCATAATGGGCTAAGGTTGATGAATAATGGCTTTTAAAATGCGAACGTTAATGCTCGTATCGAAGCGTGATTGCGTGCAAGTATTACGCGACACGCTGTGCTTATATTCTTCTTGCTCCATGAATTGTATTGCAAGTAATGTCGTGAATCGATGATCATTGCTCGTCAAGATCACGGCTTTATTTTTAATATACGTGAGAGTATTCTTGATATTTGTTCGTTTTCATGGCGATTGTAGATATGATTATTGGAAGACATTAGTACTGTACTTACATTCTGTATAAGCAGGATTCAGAGGCGTTACTACGGCTCCGATAAAAATCGTGGCGCACGTAGGTATTAACCAATTAGGGTGATTCTCCGTGGCCATGCCGATCTTGTCGCCCATTTTGACGCCGCGACTTTTCAAAATACCGGCGAACTTGATGCTCTTTACCAGGATGTCTCTGCTCGTGAGACTCTCGCCGGTTTGCTCGTCTATCTGCGAAATCATCGTTATACAAGTTGATTCCTCGTTTTTGCGTAGAACAGAAATATTCGCGCATATTTTATTTAATTGTGTAAAACGATACAATTTTCGAGATACGCACAATGTCACGATTTCATTGCGGAATATACGAAAACACGTTCGAATTGAAGTTTATTCCTTTATACTACTTTATTCCTGTATCCTGGCGTAAAGAAGGCGTTTAACAAGAATGAAAAAACAAGTTGAAAATAATTGAAAATACAATTTATAGGCATTAAACGCTTCATGAGAAGTGATCGCTGTCGATTAGCAAGCAACGGGCAAAGATGGGAGCATGATTAATATCCAGCGTAATATCTCCCTTACTTGAACAATACTGTTGATATTGGCACGCATCGAATTCAGCAGATACTGCCCTATCGACATCTCCGGCAAGGTCTTCATTGGTGGGCCGCTAAGAATTCTGTCGCGAATTTCCACTTTGCCGGAGGCACCGCCGCTTACTGTCGACATGTTGCTCGAGCCGCTTCCTTTCTGAAACATTATTCACGATCTATCGTAAAGGGTACTGTAATAATTCACCATATAAGAAAACTGTCTTGAATTATATAGGCATTATTACGTACAGTTACCGCAGGAACTTCGAACCAAGTTTGAGAGTATCGACCAAACTATAGATGCATCTTTAATACACTACAGGCGCAACTATAGGTGCATCTATCAATATATCGACTAAAAACCACGTGCATCTTTAAAAAAAAAAAAAAGAAAGGGCAAAAGGAAATTTGAATAAATCAATATAATATTCTAAATACTGCATGATATTCATGGAAAATCTCAAAAAATCATCGTCGTAAAGTGTTACGATTTTTTTTTTAAATTACCGACCGGTTATTTTGACTGATTCAGTAGTTGCAGTGGTAAAATCATATTTCCATAAAGCAGAGAAATTAATGTATAAAACAATCATAGACCTAACGAATACAATGTCACAAGTAATTCACAGGTAACGTTGCAATAACTTCCAAATCCCCAAATAAGCTTTTCGCCCTCCCAATTTTCTTCTCATTCTGCAGCGTATATTTTCATCAAGGTTCTCGACCAAACACACTCGAGAAGTGTTTTTCTCGCGCCAACCAAAGTGTCGCGATCGAATAGGTTCAAGACATCGATGACGAAGAGTCGCTGGTCCGATACATCGGCCAGAACTTCCAAGGCTCGATAGGGAGATGGGTCTCTCTCTGCGTGTGCTCAAGCGCAGCACGATATGTGGACTTTAGATGTGGTATTTGCAGGTAACAGATTGTTCGAGGAGAAAGCCACGTCGGTTTCACCTGCTAAACGCAATTCGCCGCTCATCAAATTACGCTCACGATCTCGAGGAATTCGCCCTCCCGCGCTTCCCCCGAGGAAAGTCCCGTCGTTTATCAACCGCTTCGACGATCAGCCGCGATTTTGCGCCACGGTAATATTTTAACCCTTTCGGGGAACGTTGAACGAGCAGGCTGCATCTATCGTCGGTTATACGAGGATTTTGCGCGAACCAAAGGCGATCAGGACCATTGCCTTTGCTAAGGATAACAAGTTCGCGCAATCCTCTAAACGCATGCGCAGAGAAGATGATCGATGTGGATTATCCTGGTTTTTCATTGAAACTCTTCAATATTTATGATTTTTTTTCTGTTTATTTTCAATATTATGAGAGAAAAAATATTCACCCCGCGGTAGTATAAAATTGCGGTTTCCGTTCCACGCTTTATCCTTCAAGTACAATTCCATCTCGTATTTTCATCGAAGTGGAAGCTCTCATTATTATCATTTATACAAGCAGTATAATCAAATCGTAGACATAGATACATTTGCTTAAGTTTATATCGGCATTAAACAAGATAGGCAAGGAAATAAATCCTACTATAAATAACGCAAAACTTATTTAAAAATTACGGGAGCTTCGAGTTCTGTTCCGATAAGTTCACGAATAGCGACAATTGGCAAATTCGAGATACGAAGGAAACTTTTTTTAAATCATCATCTACGAGTACATCAATAAGATCGTATAATCGAAGATACTAAACGCTCGCGAGAGGTCAATAGATTCTTGACATTAACGAGACGTTTGAGGCATTGCTCGAGCGATATGAAGAGCGAGGAGAATATTAGAAAGGGATCTTTAAACGAGAGGTTTGCTTTCAGCGGAGTATCCACGGCTTCTGTAACATTTCGAGAGGATGAGGCAGGAGGTATCGTAAATATCAGTTTGCTCGTACCGTTGGAAGTGTTTATCACGCGGTCGGCTCTTATTTGCTGGATATAAAACACCGGGGCGGGCTACTTCTGATATTAAATTATCGCGTAGTCCCGCCGCGCCCCGAAGAAGCCACGAGGAAATCGCCGTATCGGGAGGAAATGCCCCGTTGACAAATTGCTTTCCCTCGGTAACGACTCCGTACTTGTCCTACGCTCGACAAAGGGAGATACTTCGACAGCTTTCTCCGTGCCTTTTCCGCGTACCTTTCCTCAAATCAACCCAGGTACGTAATGCTAAAGCGCCGCACAAAGTTACTCGAAAAACGAATAAGGCAAGTCCACGTTACACGATGATAAACCCCCCCTTCTCAATACTCTAATCTCAATATTCACTTACACACGTGGTCTGGTCCTATAAGTACTTGGCCTCATCGCCCGATGGTGCGATTATCGTAAGATAAATATACTATCGTGCAATATATTCTCGTGGACAGCTACCGTCAAAATTTCAGCCAAATCGGACTCGTAGTCTTGCTTTGGCCGGGTTTCAAAGCGGGCGTGGCCACGAATTTTAGAAAAATGGAAAAAGAGCGATTATCGTTCGGCGATTCGATTCTTATTATCGGAAGGGAAATCGCGCGGCGAAATCAAAGAGCGCTTAGACGCTGTTTACGGTGACTCTTCTCCTTCGATGGCGACCGTCAAGAATCGGTTTAACGAGTTTCAACGTGAGAACGAGACCTCCGGAAAACGTTTTTTTCAGACGGGTTAAGGAAGTTGGAGCATCGCTGGGTCGGGTGTATCGAGCTAAAAGGAGACTATGTTGAGAAATAGATCGCCACTTTCACAAAATTTTCGTTTTTCTTTTGTAGGCTAAGTACTTATCGGACCACCCTCCTACACTATTCGCTCTCTATCACAGAAGCGATATTATGACACGCCTTGAAAATCATTTTACAACCCACAAGATCCCCCGCAATTTCACAAAATAGCATTTATTCCGTAGAATATTTGTATTTTTAGCACAGTGCATTCCAATACATTTTTCAACCGGCTCCAAATCTAATATGGGAATGTATAATTTCATATGCGGGATTATAGTGCATTTCCAAAGTGGCTCGCAAGATCATCCGTCTTGGCCACCCTTGCTCTATCACCACTGTCTTCTTCCATTTAACCGCTCCACGTCTTATATGCTTGTCTATTATTTTGTATATACTCTTTGCTGTCGCTTTGCACGCAGTCCATTATTTCGACGATTCGCGTACTTCGCGAATGTACGTGCTATTATATTATGTCATTCGTGGCGCGCTGTGTTTCAAGACGAGCAATGGCTGCGCACACTTGGGATTTTATATCACCGGCTTGTCCGTGCCTCCCTAAAATATACGCATTATGGCGACCCTCCAGTTCGCCGTTCGGTTGTCCCTAAATGTTTGCATGAGGCGACAGTGCGGATGAGAGTGCGGCGAGTGGAGGAAACGGGAGTACGCTCTCGGCAGGCAGAGCGGCCCGCTGAGAAATCGCTCTTCGGGGTTAGTCCTGACGTGGACCCGGGATTAGATTTGGGGGGTCGGTGCAAGATGTAGGGGAGAATGAAAACGTGCACCGCCAATGTTGCGGCTGCACCGGAATACGGATTGTTTAATCTGAAACCGGCGTAATTAGCCCTCGAACTAAATTGGATATAATCGGCGCCTGTCGTTACGCCGCTGCCGAATCTGCGACTGTTTCTGGATTTTGCATCGAGTATCCGAGGATTAAACGAAGAATTCCTGTGGTCTTATCGTATGGATTTTGTATTCTCATATGGATTATTGTATCTTGTTCGTGGAGTTATGTGTCTTGTTCATCGCGATGGAACTGGATAATTTATGTGTATTTGATTTTACGAAAATACTGCATATTTCATATCGCAAAGTGAGGTATTAAAGAGGAATGGAATTAAGGTATTAATGGTACTGGATAATTTGTGTGTAATATTATACTCTATGAAAATACCGTATATTTCATATCGCAAAGCAAGGTATTAATGAGGAATGGAATTAAGACGTTAATGGAACTGGATAATTTGTGTGTAATATTATACTTTATGAAAATACCGTATATTTCATATCGCAAAGTGAGGTTTTGAGGAGACGACCTTCTTCCTCGCTTTGCCTTATATTATATAATACTCAAGATATGCATCGGTCAAGGCTGGTTTCCGGACAAAGGCCGACTCCATACGCGAATCGATTAGAATGTATGGCACGGTGTCCCTCTGGTATCCAGTCGAATGTCTTTGGACATTCGCGTAGGGTGATGGTGGGCGGACGAAGAGGTGGAGAATGCGTTCCTGGGAATCACTGAAGTGCGGGCTAGTCGCTCTTCGGGGCTAGCAACGACGAGGATGTGGCGGCGGAGGGACAAAGGTGGTCGTACGCGTGCCACTCTGATCCCTGGCCCTACCCTCCTGAATTCGCCTCCGACCCCGAAATCAAAACCGTATCGACAGGTACGCGGAGTGTTTCCTTTCCTGTCACTCGAAGCACCTTATTACGAAATCATGATCGTAGAAAGTAAATAAATATACTATACTTGTTTGTCCAATACATGTTTGTCCATTTTATTCTATCCGCTGTACAGTACATTGCTGTTATGTAAAATGAGAACAGTGTACTACTTATTGATTGAAGTGAATAAATATTTGATATCAAGAGTGACGTTGTTCAAGGTTTTAATCGATTTTAAAATTGTAATTCTAACGTCCAATTCGAATTTTTTTTTGTGGGATAATGGAATATTAATGTTTTCCATTACGCGAGCTGTGGAGATGAGTTTGCACGTTTTGGTTAAAACGCGAGTCAGGATGGCATCGATGACGTCGACACGAACGTGAGCATGGATGATATTCGAAGTCTGATAGGTGGGGGTTAGAAGCTGAAGATTGAAGGGTGGGGGAACATGGGGGAATTCCAATGCATTCCGAAAGCATAGCAGATATGGCACGCGGAAAAAATAGAGAGTTTCTGAATTAAAAAACCTTCGATCGTGGAAAAAAACGAGAAGAGGCACGCGGCGTTCTGAATTTAACGGAGCAAAGTCAAGAACTGAATTACTTATATCTTGGGGGAAAATAATGTTAATACTTTGATAAGATTGGCTCTTTGAGGTTGATCTGATTTACCTGGCCTTTTAAGCGCGAAAGAAGTGAAAGACGAATACGCGATATGCGAATAATAAGGCAAACTTTAATCACCGTTTTATAGAGTATGCCACGGCGTACTGGTATTTAGGTATATGGCTGCAAACATTCGCGTAGAATGCCGACGTATAGAGCAAGAGATGGGTATGCAAACTCAGGAATCACCGAAATGCTCTTCGAGGTTAGTCACGAGAAGGATGTGTACGTGAACATGGCTTGAATGCGCCGCGATTTAGACATATGCGTAAAAATTTCAGCAAAAACCATTGTCATACTTCCCATCCAACGCGCGGATGCAACGAAATCACTCTTTATCACTCCATAGTTCAATTATGCAATTCCTTAGATACATTTCTTCTCGACAACTAAGATTACATAGGAACACCTAAAGCAGCTACGAAACGTATAATTATCGTAAAACTTATAGAAACTCCACGTTTCTATATCCCAAGATATACATCGATCATTCGTTCTCTTACAATTAAATAGATTAATCCCAAATTTCTCAAGATCAACTCCCGATCGATCCTGAATTGTCTCTAAATACACCATCATTTCAAGAAATAACGGTTTATACACTCCCAACTTCAAATAAATCACCACCCCTTCCTACCCAACTCGATCCAAGTAACATCTCCAAAATCAAGACAATCCTTCATAACATCCCCTAAACCAATCCCAGCGAGGAATACGATCACCTACAAAAAAAAAAAAAAAAAACCAAGATACCTCTCCCCGCCGAGCGACGCGATTGAAAAATCCCCAATACCGAGGATCGGGGAAATTAATTACAAGAATCCAGATCGATCTCCCCTCAGGATCGATGGTAATTACCCGGGGCAGGGCCGCCGGTCGATAACAGCCGGCTGCATCCTGCAACATTCTCACGGCGCGAGGGCGAACGTGGGAAGAGGCGAGAATGCGTGCTCAGGAATCAGTGACCCGCCGGCGAGTCGCTCTTCGTGGGGGCTTGGTCTCCACTTGGACGCGGACGCGGTCCTGCACCCGAGGCTTGGGTCACGTGGTGGAGGGGGCGAGGAGGGGGGAGGGGAGGGGATGAAGGCGCGTGCCACCCTGATTGTAGCGGCCATACTGGGGCACGCGAGCCACATACCGACGATTCTTGGTTTCATGCGGCGTGCCTAGACACCCTGGGAATACTTATGGCCCGCTGGAGCGAGAGGGCCGAGGCCTCGAGGGAGAGGGAATGGCTTTAAAAAGATTCCGGAGGGAGAGGGGCGGGGAGCCTCGCGGCGCTGAAACCTCGGATCGTCTTAACGTTATTAAGAAGGAACGTGGAAATCGCCGGGAAAGACGTCCGTGCGCCCGATGCGAATGATCTTTCGGGACCGCGAGATCCTCGGGCTGGGATCTCATCGCGATATCCCGCGGGACACTTGGAGTTTCGGCTAATTTACGTGCGTGGGACTTGACGTTCCTTTTTTTTTAAGTAACTTGGGAATGAGAGATACTGATAGAATTATTGGTATTTGCAACGAAGCGTGTCGGAAGGTGCGACGGAATGAACGAGCTTTTTAATACCCGGAAATCGAGATACCTCCCCTTTGTTCCTTGATTTTCACCTGTACACGGCTACATTCCTTTCAAATTAGTTTTCCTACAGGCACGCGTCTCTTTCCCCCTTTTTTACCGACCGAATGCGCGTGTGCATTCGACACTTTTGCTCCTCCACTCGTGTACGTTTCAATGCGCGTGAAAGGATATGAAATAATCTTTAATGAAGACTGAAATTTATCGTATAAACGCGAATGATGTAATTTTACGGCAGGGCACGTGGTATCGGGCTGCACAATAAATACGGACGTTCACGGTGTTAATATATAGCGTCTACCTTCGAGGTAAATCGGTATTTCGTCAAAGTCAAAGGGAATTCGTTAATTTCAAGCACTCGCGGGGCAGGTCATTTATGGCGCATCCGTGAACGAGTTCGAGATTAATTTTTCCACGTCATATATCCGGCTACGTAATTACACGGGGCGACGGTGTCGCCGGGTATAATTATACGACTTAAAACCCAATTTCCCTTTCAGAAGTTCACGCCGGTAGCGGCGCTATTCAGGCTGGATTTTAAAAATTCGAAGCGAAGCTGCAGTTCGAGGGAATGAATTTATGCAACAAAGAGCACTTTGCGCCGGGGGAGGGAGAGTTGGAAGGTTCAGAGGAATCCTACGTAAAAAGCTTCCACCGCCGGATTCGCGCCGCCCTGGTTATAACCGACTCGTGTCCACGCGAGGAATTATGCACGTTGAATCTTCGCGGGCATCGAGAAAGTTCCTACATCCATAAGCGCATTACGCGTCTCCGCGGATTTTCGCGCATCGCCATTTCGACGTCTCTCGACAACAACACATTTCTGGGAACGTGCGCGGTGGTAACTATGCGAAATAAATATCCTTACAAGGCGTACACTCGATCGAGATCTTGCCATTGTGTCGAACAAGCGTATCTGTGCGCTAAGAATGTTTTAATCTAACGTTCAAAAATACTCGAGTTATAAAGAGTTGTAAAGATGGAGAAAGAGAGGAGCCGTAAAAGGTTGGCCATCGAATACGAGATAGCCGTCAAGGATGTATCACCAAATTACAGTGAATTTCTACGAGTACGTTGGCAAGTGAGCATATCGTTAAATAAGAATCGAACTCCACGAATATATGGCCGAGTTAGAATCGATACTCTAAAAGTATCGCTCGTCGTATAAAACTCCCGCTTTGAAAACGCACCCTTGTACAAGACCACGATTTTAACCATAAATCCTCGGTTAGAAGCGTCGTATATGGATGATAAATAAAAAAATTATGGAAACAAATAAAGAGGGCCGAAACGTCGGATTACAGCAACAAATGCAATCGATCTACACGTAATTCTTTGATCCTGCCCAACAAAGGGTGAATTTTATTCAATCATAAAGCGAAGGAAAGACTTTCAGAGTACCTTAATATTAAAAAATCTATGCATACATACTTAATTCAGAAGCTCACGAGCTCGTCTCTCATCGAAGGTCGAGGCACGACTGATTAATAGCCAACTCGATAAACATACGAGCGTAATGACGCGTCTAATCGACGATAATGAGTACCGCACAGGCTGTCGTATATTTATCTCCAGAAGCGGCTTATTGTCGGGCGATTTAAGGTTACCTAATGAGACGGTCTGAGCGTACGTTTTACCTGGGGTGTTTCCCCGGCATCGAGTGATTCCCGCGCTCTCCCCCTCGTCGTATTAACGGAATTAACGGCGGGTCACGTCTTCATTCGAGGAGCACTTTGGCGGAGGGTGCAAAGAAAGGGAGAGCGCGGACGCAGAGTGGTAAATCACGATGCGTAATGTTGCCCGACATCCTTCGCAGCCGGTGTATTTCGCCGTGAAAACGACGGCATTTATCGTGGCACTTGCGTGGATTCGAAAGGGCCGATTCGATATTGGCGAATGGCGAGTTAGAAATCGGTGATAAGCAAGTTAGAACGATGCGTTGAGCGAGGGTTCTTAATACGATTCAATGATAAATAAAGCACGATTGAGATGTTGTGTCCTTAATGGACTTCCCTTAGAAGGTTTTTGAGTTCTACGATATCACTCTGGAGGAACTACTTCAGCCATGAAATTTCAAAGTTCCTTACCAAGACGAGGTGGTAAACAAGGTCTAATGTTTCGCAGTCGAGCTAAATCAGTGCGTTAAATAACTATCACTTCTGGCCCAATAGCGATCTCGAGTTTGCGTTGTATCCTCAGAATTGGATGCTTTAATCTCATCGTATTAATCGCTGGTTACGGCTTAAGTCAAGCGACTTCGAAGTTGTTCCGCATTTCCATGAGGGTGCCACCAGGCTTAGAACAGCGTTGTCTCCAAGTGTTTCGGGTATGGATGTTAATTCTAAGGTACGTCGACTTTTATTCCCTGCGTGCCTTACATATATAAGATTCGATGCTACCGATGTAGATGTTTCTATCCTGTGTATGTAATTATTATACGAGTCGATCAGAGATATATTCGTAATGTATTTGTTTATCTAAATAATGGCTCCTTCTTCACTGCCAAAAGGTACTGTTGATTTCTCTAAGCGCGATTTGTCATACGACTCGAAACACCTACCCCCTTCGTGATAACCTGAGATTAATAATATCCGATTTACACTCAACCTGCCAACACCAGGGATTTTTCGCGTAACACGTATGCTCCAGGCCCGCAGCTGTATCCTCTAGACTAAAAATAAGAGCGTTGGGCTAGCACGAAAATAACTGCAGTGTCTGTTCTTAAAGATAATGCTGCAACATAAATATTGTTGCTCGCGCAATCCGTGAACTATATGTAATAATATTAATTTCAGCGGAATGTAAGTAACTAAAGTACATAGAAGCTTTCATTTCACATTTAAGTATGTAAGAAGAGCCAAGTCAGGCATACAAAAAGAGTCGGGCAAAATTGTTCGGTTTCGAGCCCTCTGACCAGCAAGGTGTTAAGTATCAACGAAAGGAAACCTCGCGGAGCAGTCGCCCGGAAAGCGAAAGGTCCCAGGTTCGACTCCCGGTCGCAACCAGCCGACGCTCCGTGTTTTCCAGGCCATTTTTCTTAATAATTTTCCCCCCAAACTCCGCCAATCTAAGTTCAAGCGATTTCCTTTTAAAATAATTCCCAACATTCACTGCTCAAATATCATATCAACGTCCATAAATAATTCTTAGCATTAAACGAAGTATACACAAATTGCATCCCAAAGACAATAATAATTCGTTGGTGTAGTGGATAGAGGCTCCGACTCTCACGCGGGAGACCCGGGTTCGAATCCCGCCCATCGCCTATTTTTACCACGTGATCCACATACCGTAACTCTTATATTTCGGAATCCACTTAAACAGCAAATCCTACGCCGAATGACCTTAGAAGTCGATACCAAAAACGAATTAAAAAAAAAATATATTAATTTGATAAACACAAATTCCTCGAAAAAACAAAAACTCTCTCTATTTCATCAACAAAACCCACACCACGAATCTCTTGGAGGACCCGAGGGGGCCCTCGTCAGCAGCCCCCGTAGAGGCGGCGGCGGCGGCATCCTCGCGGAATCGAGCGATTTCGCAGTTCCTCGTTCGCCGTATTAACGTAAGGCTGCGACTTAACGGAATTAACGGCGGGGCGGCGGGCAGGAGCCTCTCGTGAGCATGGGGTACAGAAAGAGAGAGAGAGGAGCAGAGAGAGCGGGAGAGGTCGTCGACGCTTTGAGGGAGGCCATGATGCGAACTTAGCGGCGGGGGCGGCACCGGGATTTTGATAACATGTGACTTTATCTGGAATTCTCGGGCGCGCAGGTAGTCTGTTTACTTAAGATAATGGCGAAGCGGAGTGCCTGGGCGTGGATGGAAGCTCCGTTGAGGGGAGGAGGAGGAGGAGGGGGGGAGAGGGCAAAAGGATATTTCACCAGGCAATGTCGAGAGGAGGGAGGAGGGGGGAGGAAAGTGGCGGTGGTGCGAGGGGGAGAGCCGCACACGCTCGAGGTGGCGGAAGAGGCTAAGGGTAAGAGCACCGAGCGGAGGGAAGGAGCTGGAAAGGGGGGGGGGCGTGGAGGGGGGCGAGAATCTCTCTCAGGCAAGCTACAAGAACTTCATTTTCCGAGCCATTACGCCCCTTCCCACTGCACCTCCCTCGAAACCCCTTTACCCCCTTAAATTAATTTATATCGAAATTTTAAATGACACTCATCGGCCCGAGCGATAAATAACGCCGACGGTGCGGGGAAACCGGCGGCCCCCGCTTTTTCAACGGAGCGCACCCTCGCCGCCACGGGATCCTTCTGTCTGCGAAATTCCCTGCCGAAATAGCGTGAAGAGCCTGCTGGGCTTTCGAGGGCGGCTCTGAGGTTCGAGGGAGGATCGACGAGGCGCTGGCATCCCTTTGCACGGGGCGCACCGAGGATCGGTGATCGATCGAGCTTCCTGGTCTTTTCGCGGATGGATAGATATTTGGGATCCACTTGTTTCGTGGAAGCTCGTGAAATATACTTTTGGCGCATCGTATTGGAGCCGTCGTTTCGACCAGTGACCCGGTAATTAATCTTTCATCGGCACGTTTGACGGATTATCGAACGAGATCGCTGATGGGGACGGCCGAAAAAGTAGATCTCATAAGTATTCGGTATTAACGAGATAGTCTATGCCAGTGGTCTGGATACTTTTTTGGTAGCGCGCATTGGATCATTATTTCACAATCGGCGCGCATCCCCGAATGATTTTTAAATAAATACACGACTGTGTATCGTTCACAGCCAAAAATGTAACTTTGCGCGAATCAATGAAGCCGAGTGTTAGCCATGCACCAGCCGTTCCAGTTACTAAATCTGGATATTATTAATAAAATAAATTGTTATTCCAAATTGTCTCGGCTATTCCAGAAATCTTTTCGCGCACCACGCTTTGAACTGCTCTATGCGAGGCGATGGAGGACATTCGAGAAATATTTAACACTGGAACTGCCAGCAACATTCTGTACATATTTAGAACACCACGTGTATCTTTAAAAAAAAGGGGAGAGTAAACGATAATTCCAGTAAATCAAAATGATGATCTAAATACTACATGAAAATCATGCAAAATCTCAAAAAATGCATCGTTGTAAAGCACTACGATTTTTTTTAAAGAAAAGACTGACCAGTCATTTCGGATGTTTTGGTAGATCTAGTGTTAAAACGAGATATTCCTTTACGACGTTCTGCCCTTTAATAATGGGAAATGGTTTACTAAATTCGATGGAAAAATTATGGAAGCGCAGAGGTGCTCGTTCGCGCCCGGAAATTTGGTGGCTGCAATATCTGGAAGCAGGAGCTGACACGGCCCGCCGGAGATTTAACGGCAGGGTATTATAATGGTAGCTTTTATAATTATCACCATCGCGTTCTGCAGAATTGGTTCTTTCCCTCGTGCACGTCAGCTCTGACTTTCTGTCCGAGCTAACCACCAGGCCGAAATAGCGTATTTTTGTCACCGAGATTTGCCAGCCTTGCTATTTCGAACGAAACGTGATTGTGGCCGTTACGAAACCACGAGAGTTCGTGCGCTCAGCGGCCACGTTGTGTCTTCAACGCTACGCTTCATCCCTGGTGCACGTCCGCTTCTTAATTCGTTCCAAGTGCTCTTCTAATTTTTGAGATATGGGCCAAAAAGGTCTAATTCTCCTTGTACTTTGAAAGCTTCGATCGGAGGACTTTTTAGAATAGTTGCAGGATTGTATCCCAATGGCACATTTAAAATTCTTTTATCGTTATTTATACTTGACGAATTAACTCGCCATAATTATTGAATATATTTTACGGGTTGGACAAGTTACTTATACAAACGTGTGCCAGTGCAATGTTGTTTCACTTCATCGTTCCTCTAAAAGTTCTCATTGAAATAGAGATTGAGGTATTTTTATATCATCGTAAAATCGTATTCCAATCAAGTTCTACGATTGACCATTTGTAAACACCGAGTTAGCTTGCTTCGCAACTCCTTTAGTTTCTTTAAACAATACATACTGATGCGATGATTAATTAATTTAAACAATACGTACCAATACAAGTGCAATAAGTAATTTTCAAATACTATAGATCAAATGTGCGACGTAAGAATACATAGATGAGAGAAATTCTTTCGTTTTATTTCGAGAAAATCATATATCGAGGATAGGTGGTAAATGGAATCTCGTGGCGCAGAGGAGAAAAAAATGGGGGACGTTTACGAGACGCGATAAAATCGAACGGATCACCGTGTACCATTGCCAAAAAAAGGACGAAAGAGCTGTGCAATGTCAAGAGCCACTCGGTGCATCCCGTGGGCGGTGCAAGTGCCACGAGGCCGGATAAGTATGCAGAGAAATTGTTCCTGCCTTCGCCCGTAAAGATGGGATGTTTACCACACCCACGAAATCGCCCTGCAAAGCACATACGCGTACCCTTCGAAGAGCACGACCAGTTTACGCCCTCCAACAAGCAGTCCTTGCAAATCCACCCCTGTTTTGCTTCCGTCCAATTTTTGCCTCTCATTTTTTTTTTTACTCATTTTTGCTCCTCATTCTTTTTAGTTTGATTCCAATCAACAGTTCGATTTAGATCTGAAAGTTTTTTTACCTGCGATTTAAGCATTGCTTGCGAATTATACATTTTGGAATTGTTGCTTAAATTTGAGGTACGAAAATGGAGTGTCTATGATTCATTTTTTTTCTAGATTTATGCGACTATTCGCATATGGTTCGATACTTGATAAATTGTTTTTTTTTCATTTCTCACGATTTAGAGCCAAGGGAGTGTTTGAATCGGGTAAATCTGGGATGTACATCCTTGCGTAGGAATATGCAGATGTAATGACCGAAAGTGGACGCGAGATTGCCGGAATACGAAATGAAACCTTTATTCGTTACAGTTTCGCAGCTTTCCTTTCAGAAGTTGTACCTATCATTCGACTACCATCCTCTTAGAACTTCTTACTCCTTACAACTAAAATTCTTCTTCCAAAACCGTTCTCCTTGCGGCTCTCCACTTCTACGTAAATCCGGGTATGAAGAGAGAACGAGAAGTGGGAGAGATTACATCAAGAAATTTGCACTTCGCGATTTCTCGTTAAAGTTATAATCATCGGTAATGCGGGGAAAAGAATGAAGCCCAAAGTATGATAAGCGCCTGTGAAATTGTTTCTGCACGATCGATATCTCGTCATGCAATTAGCTGTGTTTTCAGTCGAGAATGCAGACGTTGCACTGTACGAAAGAAAGGAAAAAAAAGAAAAGGAGATGGAAAGGGGGAAAATAATATTGGCTCGCGTTTGTTACCAGCGTTTATTAATGTCCTTAAGGGCTCAAATATGAGCTTAATATTCGTGCTGCTAATGTGGGTACCAGGCAAGGACGATACCGGTTGAAAGTAAAATTAAAATATCCAATAAACCTGTCTACCCAGATTTCCGGGCATTATTAAACTCAGCCAACTTATCTCCCTCGGCTCTTAAATCATACACTCTATGGCATTATATCTGTAAATGGTAGCCCGCACCGGTACGTACCAGAGGCGGTTTGTTGCATATTTCACTTGAAGGTACCTCTTGAGCTGATTTGGCTCGTGGAATTCACTTGTCTCGAGTGATCTGCAGTTAAATTTAAGTCGAGCATCTTTTTCCCAGACTTTGAAAAATGGCATCGGACATTGCGTCCCCTCCAACCACTAATGAATCTCTTGACACGGTTAATTCTGACTAAATTCGCAGAATAAACCCAACAATTTGTATTCGAGTTTGTATTCACTATACACCAAGATTTATATATCGATATAATATATATGTTATTGTTATTTATTTGTTATTGTTACTGTTATTTGTTATTAGTATATATATTATTTGTATTTTAAAAGTAGACATATTTACTTGGTACACTTTATCCCAGAGGTTGAGACATCAAACGTGTTTTAAATATCAGCCTCGATATCTTGGAACTATATTATATTCTTTGTCACACGCGGCGCATTGTGATCTTCGGATATTGGGTTACACGTTAAGAGCAAAGGAATCTGCAGCGGTGGAATTAGGAATCTCCAATCTCGTAGTTGGGCGTACGATGAGAGCTCGCGTGTCTTGCTTATCGCTCAGACCGACAATATGATTTTCGTGGCACGCGTAGTGCCGGCAGAACAGGTTAATTCGATGATTTCCTATGGCCCTTAACTACTACGACGAAGCGGGACGCCGGGAAGCCGTTTATGTACGACGATAACATATCCTGCGAGTCGGAATGTCGTGAATTCCTTCCTGCCTTCCTTCCCGTCTTCCTTTCTTCCATGCCAGGAATTTTGCGGATGGCAGGTAATTGGAGAATTTATGAAATTTCGTGGTTCTTAGACGTAGGAAACAGGACGCTCTCCTCTTTGCCCGACGAACCAAATTTTCTCTCGGCAATATCGTAAGTTGATCGAAACGAACAAAGGATAATGAAAGAGCAATGAAAATTCGATCGCGAGGAATCCTGTTTTCTCCTCTTGCACGTTGCGTTCATTAATTTTATACACGTTTGCGCTTAATATATATATTTATTTATATATATATTTTTTTTTGTTTATAAATTATGATGTTCTGTATAGTACATATATGCTATTCCAAAACCTTACATCTGACAGGTTCGGAATCGCGGCAAAAAAAAATACAAACGTGTAGCAGGACATTAAAAGCATTAATGGTGTTCGAAGGGCCAAAAGGTGACCGCCCTCGGTGTTCGAGGGTAGAGGAAGAAATCGCTGTGTTTACAGCACGCCAGTTTTTATTTCCTCGAATCTCCAGCTTCCCCGGCTGGTAATCTCCCCTGGCCCACCATTTTACCCGGTTCAGGAATATACTCGAACGGCACTGTCAAGTTAAAAGCATTGTCCCGCCGCGGCGGTGGCCCTTTAAAAGAGATACACTCCTACCGGGAAGCGCAATGAATGGAAACCGGCAATGAATCGGATTTTTCTCGGGGAGTTCTTTGCATACACACGTATGAATTACGAGTATAACGAGCCTTTTCACGGTGTCCCGGTGAAATCTCTTTTTCTCGACCGCTCTCGCCTCTTCCTCCCTTTTCCATCTTCTCCCGCCCTCTCGTTCCCTCTCTCTCTCTCTCCCACTTATACACCCCATACCTCCTTCTCGCGATCTCCTTTTCGCCTGCTCTCTTTCCTCCAGCCCCCCTCCCTCCTTCTCGCTCCTTCTATCCCGCGCATTCTTCCTCCCCCTTCCTCCTTCGCGCGCTCTCTTTCTCCCCCCCCACCACCGCCACCGGCTCCTTTTTCACCGCTATTCTTTCCTTCCGCCTGTTCGCCTCCTTCCATCCACCTGGAGGACTGGCAGCTCCTCTCTGCCCTGGCACAGTTTAGCCATCCCCTCAAGAGGCTAATTGCAGACGATGGCGCGTAGCCTTCTCGCCGATCGTTTTATTGGGGCCTTAATCCGTTACGGGTTTTCGCATTAATTCGCTTCCGTTCTGCACGCGTCGTTTAACGCCCCGCTTTATGACGAGTAAATCCCCCCCCCGCCCACCCAACGCCGCCCCGCCCCCTCTCGCCGCTCGCCCCTCCCCCGGCCTGCAGCGAGCGCGGGCCACGGTTTATTCGCGTTTTACGTCGCGAGGATTGATTTCTTGCTTTTTTATTCGTTTTGCCGGACGGCCGCTTTTTTTTTTTATCGGGGAAACGGAGTGGCGGGATTTTATTGCATTATCTGACGCGTGGTGCGGTGTAAAAATAAAAAAAGCACGCGAGGAGCGAGCGTCTCTGACCTGCTCCTGGGACTTTAATTAAGGAGGGAGAGGGAGGTTCGCTGGATTTCGTCGAGGTCCGTTATACGGAAATCGAGAAGTTCGCTCGTGCTCTGTTCCTTTGGCGGGTGTTAAGGAGCGAACGAAGCTTTTACCTGTGAAACTATCGATAATAATTCCATCGCGGAAACGGAACAGTACTGTTCCTTCGTTCAAATCGAATTCCTCGAGCTGTTTAAAAGAACCGCTTGGCAGCCATGATAGCACCTCTGGTACTCGCACTAGACCTACTTTTCCATACCTAGTCCCTTAATATAAATCACGGGTAAGTCGTCCAAAAACAAGACAACAGTATCAGTGGCTATTCGAAAAAATCTACATTAAGGAGTTCCAATAAGACCAATGAAAATCACTGAAGAAAGAAGAGCTGACTGTCATATATGGACACAGCGAGCTTTAGACATTGAGTGACTACGATCATCAGTAGTACGCAGAGCGCATCGAATCCTGGGTAACTATACTCACATCAAGAAAACACAGAGAGCTTCGGACCTTGGCTGACTATAGTCACTGGTATTGAAAGGGTTAAGAGTCACAGTGGTATCTAACAGATAGCGCGTGCAGTTGCGACCAACTCGGGGTACGAAGCGGCGTTACGCCCGTGGCGCGAGGAAAGCGGCGGAGCCGCGTGCCTCGATATTCCCCAAATAAATAGCCGTTTATGAGAAAGTTTCGCTAGTGTCCCGGCGCTCGGCCTGGCCGCCTTCCTCGGTCGTTTCGGCGGTAAATGCCGGAGCCGCGTGTACACTCGGTGCCCGGAGGGCCTGCTTTGTTACAGGCCGCAGACCTCTGATACCGTGGCATACTTCATCGTGGACTGTGGAGTATTCCGAATACTCTTGGCACGAAGTAGTTGCACACCAGCCAGGGGTAGGGGGCCGGGGAGGGTAGGGAAGGGTGCATTCTCGGTTCCGGTCGAACCCAACTCCCACGGTCGAGGCAGTCTTAAACCTCTCGCCGTTCCTCGCAAAAGGACGGCCCAGCAATTTGGGTTTCGTTGCGTTGAATTCTTCGGGGAAGTGCCCCGTAAATATTCGAGGCCCGGGGAGAAAATCGGCCGTGAGTGTCGCCGCAAGAATTACACCTGTCGGCCCTCGAGTGCGTTACTGCTGGTCGTTCAGCTCGGAACCTTCTTCTCCTCGTGGCGTGGCGTGCGCTCTTGGATCGTATCGAGTCGATTTTGATGTATCGACTAGCATAACGATTATACTCGTATAGTCTGCCGAAAGATTATAGTACAGAGCATCCTCGTACAGTCTGGCGGAAGAGGAACCGCGATTGAAAATCAACGATGAGAGAAAGTTACTTCAGCGCCCTCTACTATTATCGTACCATCTAAAACTTCATAACCTATAAATTAATTTGGACAATTCAGGGGTACAGCAACATAGTATTATACATTAAAAAACGAGCTTCTACTACTGCTCGATTCGACGCTCTAGATCGATCGATTCACCAAACATCACATAACCACCAACCAGGAGGAAACACCACGGAACTCGCGCTTCGATTCGTCATTCACATCCATTCCCGTCTTTTTTAAATATCAGATCCACTGTATCATGAACCTCATTCTTGCATCGAATCCAAATATTTTCACGTCTCCAGCCGTTCCATACTCGTCTCCAACGTTTCCGCTCGCGCATCCGATACTTTAATACGCTCCTCGCTAAATTCCCTCTTCCTCTCACAAGAAGTTTGCCCCCCCCCCCCCTCCTTCCTCCATCCTTCCCCCACCTCTGGAGATTCAAAGATCCAAGTTAAACCGCCTCCCTAGGCGGGCTTTATAAACGGATACAGCGAGCGTGGGCTTTAATTGCGATCGCTGATTGTAAATTTCGATGCAACGGCCAAAAGGCGCATTAATGAAAATCGATGCCGGCTGGGGGGAAGGAAGGGGACGGGCGTTACGGCGGAATTATTTAAAGGCGCGAGGAGTCTGCTCCGGGCGTCTTGCATAAAGCGCGGATTATTCGGGCATAGACTTGGAATAGCGATCGTGATTTTAGCGACGGAGAAAGCCGGTTAAACAGTCTGGAAGGCGGCGAGAGTTGGCGCGAGGGTGGGGTGAGGGAGGGGGGGGGGGGAATAGAATGGAGGTCAGAAACTTTGCCGCTCCGCGGGTTATCACCGAGGCTTATCGCACAATGGACTTACTTTGCATCGGCTCTTCGTTAGTTGCATCCGAATGGCGAACGCCGCTCAATTTGGCGATCTTTCCCACGAGTTCGTTTCGGCCAATGCGCGATGCAGGACGATTAATACCTTGAATCTTATCGAGGCACGATTTCAGGTCGAAGAAACGGGTCGAGGCGAGGATATCCCAGGATTGGGGGACTGGAGCGATTTTGGGATGTTTCGGGAGGAATATGTAAAGTGAGATGTAAGTGGAAAGCGGGGGTGGGTTAAAAGTTCGGCTGTTGAGCCCAGGATGCTCGCAGCATTGGGTATGAATAATCGAGGAGAAGATTACAAGGAGATTTTGATAAGCGCTACGATTTGATCGACCTGGACCGCTCGTACTTTAATGCGGAGTATCGGAAATTGATTTCATACCTTGAGCAATCTTTATTCACCTCTTGTTACGTAATTCTTTTTTTTATCAGACTGATTATTCCTTCGTTAAAGCTTCGTTGATAAACACAATGTTCGTGGTTTTACCTGCTTATTTTCACGACGAGTGAAACAAAGTCCTTGTACGTTGAGTCTGCGGAGACGTATCGAAGTGAATAAAAAAAAAAAAAAAAAGATATGGGTGAAAATGGACAAACACTTTTCCAATATATCACGCGAACAATCAGAATGTAGCTGTCGTACGATCTATCGGTCATGAAACCTTTATTCAAGAATTATTTTCTCCCGTCAGGCTGGGATTAAGTATTAACTTTATGATACGAGCGGATGCGCCACGTGCGATGAAATATACGATGAAGGCACAAGCTTCTGGATGAATGAAACGTTACGCGAGAGAGGCCGGGATCGTTCAATGGTCGTGACGTTAAATCCCGCGTATAAAAATCCGTTGGCGAGGCCAGTGACGTGGAAACTTGTGCGTAAAGACCGGAATCATGGAGCAACGCCCGTATATTGCACTTTTTATTGCGACACGCCGTGCCTCTAAGGCAGTCAAAGTGTGATTGGAGTGCACGTAGGAGTGCCATTAAAATTCTCGTTTATGTATACTCAGCCGTGATTTTTACAGGCACCGGCGCTACGTCGTTCGACGTCACTTACTCGAAAAGATCGCCGCGGTTTATTTTATGTCGAACCGCAAAATCGTTATGTCAGTAAGTACACTCACGGCCAAAGGATTTAGACCTTGAGTCATGTGTCGAGAGCTTACTATCGCGTGCGGATGTTTCGAGGAATTTCACGCATGGAATGAACGAACATTAACTTTCTCCACCCTTTTCGTTTAATATATACGATTCAGAAATGATTTCTTTAAAAGTTACGCGCTGTACGATTCAGTATATCTCATATAATTCCACAAAAATGTCTTCACCGACCGCATTCGGAAACAAACTTTAAAAGTGCATTATTTAATGAAGCACGCAAACCCAAAGTCCGTGTAATTAGTTTAAACCCTTAAAGATTCTTCCGTAATATCTAACTGCAAGCGAAGCGCAGAAAATTGAGAAGTATAAGCTGGTCTAAAAAGAATATAATATCAGGAAAAAAAGACTGGAGGAACGGAGAGCGAGGAGAGAGGGAGAAGAAAATGGAAAAGGTAAAGGGATGCGGTACCTACCAGTTTACTATTTCTCTTTAGTAGGTCGGCAGCTGTTCTGCGAAAAACCTGGTCGGCATAATTGGTCATTTATTCCGAAAATGGATGCCTGAGAAGCACGAAAATAAACCGCAGCGGCGGGCATTCGCAAGGACACTCCTATATTGGTTTAAACAGCGGTCTATAAAAGGACGTCCGATAATTGAATCCTCTCGCAATCAACGGCATCGATTTTCAGCGCGGCCGGCCGGATGAGTCAATGCAAACTGTTATTTATTTGCGGCCCGTAATTAGCGCGACAAGGGACTAATAGGCGAGGATTTTTATCTCGAGATCGTTAATAGCCCCCCGATAAGTCCCACCGCACTTTCGCCAAATGACAAACGATCATTCCGTTGTTTCACAGCACTCGCAACACGCCACTCGGAAATACCATCTCCGTGGATTCTTGCTATCGACTCTTTTTCATTCGTCACCAAGCAAAAGCTCCTACTTACACCTCATACGCCCGACAATGTGCATTGGCTCACTCTCGTTGTCGCGATAAAAAAAAAAGAAAAAAAAACACGACGTGGAAAGTACGAGTAAAGAGCCGGACGAAAGTGAGGGTGAAAACAGGATGGATTTAAATCCCGGTAAGTTATTTAAACTTTATCGGCCGATCGGGTCGTCGGACTATCGGAAACGCGACGGGCATTTTCGTGTTCGATAAACCCGAACATCGCTCTTCCGCGATACGGAATGACGCTCGGGCCCAAAACTCGGCCAGGGTGCTTCCGTAATTGAACTCAATTCCAAACAACCGGCCGATCCTGCAATTATTTCATCCCACCGCCGAAGATTAATTCGCCGCGTCAAACGCAAGGGCATTATCGAACGAGAAGTTGATCCCACCCCCGCTCGAGCAGCGGATAAAACCCGCCCTGTACGTATAATAAATTCAATTTTCCGCAACTCCAGGAGCATTGTGCCCCCAGCAGTGGTTCAAACAAAGGTCGCGCAACACGCTGTCGATACACTCGTTCCCCTGGATCCCCGAATAATAGGATTCTGCCGATCGGCCGGCGGACACTTTGTTTATCCCCGTCGCGCGGAAATACGGCGGCGATTTAAGTTATTTTCGGGCTCCCGACCCGACGTCGCCGCGCAGGCTATCCGGGAAGGTTTCCAGGATTGGACAGTGGCAATCTTACGAGCGAAGCGTTCATCCTTGGATCGCCGGCGTCGAACTTCTATAACCTATTGATGAGACAACGTGTTCATGGTTGAGCTGGCGGTTGCAACGAATTTGGCTTTGCCAGGGCCGAAGTTCGCCGGCTCTGACCTGATCTCCAACTTCTCTAACGCGGACTAAATGCTCCAAACTATTCGACGTCTATTCCCCTGGATGCTTGCGATGAAACAGTCTCCTGCCTCGATAGTCAGGGGACGTTGCGAATTTTTCATATTAGAAGATCGTTGCACGCTTATTTTCTTGATATTTTTGACTCTTAGTTTTTCTTTTTCTGTTTTGTTAAGGCTTGCGGACTGTCTCTGATATTTATGTTAAGTACGATTATCTTCGAGTAGAATGTAGTGTTTATATGGAGTATGTGGCTTGTGTTGTATATAATTGTGCATGTTTCATATTTTATAAGTGCTTTAAGGCTAGAAGAATATTTTGTATACGAACGATACGTGAGCGAAAATGATTTTGGTATCGTGAGTGTATGTTTTAAAGAGATTTCTATCGATGATCGTTTGTAATTTTATGTAGTTAGTTCTATTAGATGTACGCATGTACACTCTTTGCCCACTGAAAGTATACTTTAATGGAATAGAAACGGACAACCGGTTTAATGGGGCGGCTATTTGTTTTGGGAAACGCCTCGTGATTTTTCAGGTTTCCCCCTTCGCCATCCCTCGAAATGGAACCCTTGGAATCTGCTTTCCCTAACATCGTAAACCATTCATGACCACTCTCTTGACCTCCCGCAAAAGGTGTTTGTACATGCGCACAGCTCGTTCTGTATCTCTCATAAGTATTTATGCGCTCTACTTTGCTTCATTTTCTACATGTCGTGTACCGTCCGTATTCGCTCGCGCCCATCCATCTTCGTTCCGCAGAAAGCGCATGTAACCCTTAACGCTAACCAAGCTTTCACATTTGCATCATATAAGCGATCACAAGACCCCCTACGAGTAATTCCTCACTCACCTCCAGCCTTCGGATGTCGTCGTATTCTTGCTTAAGGAATTTTGCTTAAACTTTTAGCACGATTTTCCTAAAAAAGGATATTCTGAAGTATAAAGGTCAATGTGAATTTTTATAAAGTAACGTGGGCTATTCACAACGCGGTGTAAATAAATTTCGATATGCAGAATTATATTTGTTGTAGTTATCAATAATTCTCAGGTAGAGAAATTGTAGGATATTGTCAGAAGTAAAGTTGGATATAACTAGCTTTTATCGTGGATATATTTATAGTTGAAAGGATGACTTTTTTTGCGAGAGCAAGATCGAGAAGCTTATTATTGTATTAGAAGTCTTTTAATTCGTTCGATGTATTATTTTGATAACTTCGTTAATCTTGATGTTGATATTCCTCGATTACTGTGTTAGTAAGTATATCGCGGTCCATGTAAGCGAAATAGAGATTGTGAAAGGGCTATCCCGCGCGCATAGTAGAAACGACGGCGTAATTCTTTCAGCAAAAGGGCCTACGGAGTTATACTGTAAATCTCTAAGTTCGCCGTCGGTGCTAATTCGAAGTTTGGGGTAGTTGCTGCAGCGCTCTATAACGACGCGCGCGTGGACCCAGCACACATGTGCAGCGGAGAACCGTGCCAAGCTGATTTTGTGCCCAGGGTGCAAGTTAAGTTACAAGAAAGTGGATAAAACTTTATACCAAATATATATATATATATATATCGATGAAAAATTTCAAGAAAAGATCTGTTATAAACAACGTATTTCTAATTCAAAGATTCCTAGAAAAAAAAACTACTGAAGCACTTAGAATAATTACAATTTAGAATCACTATTTATTCAGATTCAAATTTCAAATACATTTTGACTTCGTCATGCATCTGTAAAAATAATACGTACCTATATACAATACGTATTATACATATTACATATTTCTCTATTTATAAGAAAATATAGTTTCCATTCTGCAAATTCATTCCCAAAATTCCTTATAACAGAACAAGCGTATTTCTTTTCCACGATTACTGTAGTCAAATTTGATCCAAAGGTCGGGGAGCTTTTTGATTAACTCAAGGCGACATTCAAAATCCTCTGAGTGCCAAGTAATGCGGTACTTGATACGGCTCTGGGGGCGGTACACGCACACGTATTCCGCTCTGTCCGTGAAATAACTGCGTTGCAGGGTTGTTGGGGGAGGGGGAGGGGCGGGTGAGGGTTGAGCTCGTGTCTTTGAACGGAGTTCGAGCTAAATCGGTATACGCGTTTCTCTTCGGCTGCGAATAATTGCCGCGGATGATGGCGACGAAGGGGTTATGGGGAGGGTGGGTCCGGCAGCAAACACCCCTAAACTACGCGCAGCCGTTTAATTTTGCGACCGAGCGGTAACCTGTAAAGCGGCCTCTTTACTGCCGCAACGGTGAGGAGAGACGTCGTAGTGTTGAAACCTATTTTGGAGGACCTTGAGAGCGGATTGATAGAACGAAAATTTGATGCTATACAAGTGGATGGCCGGTATGCCTATAGACACGAACGAACCTTTTTTGGTTTCGATCCGTGCGGTTCATTTATCGGTTGTCCTTGGAAGTACAAAAAAAAGGGTCGTGGTTTATTTTCAAAGGAACTTACGTTCATTTCCTGCGATATTACGTTTTCTTCTTATGATCATCATAAGTTTTATTTGGCTTTTGAATTTACTGTGATATGATCACTTTAGCGATAGAAGATAAATATTAGTAAATATTATTGTCAAAAGTATTTTTTCCTATAATCGTTTCTATGAAATTTTGAGAACGATTTCTTTTGTATGCGTGCAGGGCTAATTGTACGATTATTCAAATCAGTTAGTCGGCTTGGGTAATCCGCAAAGGATTTTAGAGGATTCCGCGCAGTGTGTTTATTTTCTCTTCAGCTCCGGATTTCGGCGCATTCTTTAACGCTTTTGCAAATAAGAGAAAGTTTTGCATTCAAGCGGTCCCGGCCTGATGGACTTGCCAAAGTACCATCAAGATTTCTCTCTTCGATTAGGATTATATCTGGTTAATTTCGAGATACTTTCGGAAGGATCGACAGCGCCATCTTGGCATTTCTCCTAATGACTTCTTGAAATACTTTCACCTAACCCCGAGCGTAATCCTCGGTTTTGCGCTAACCTACTAGCTTACATTGTATTAACATCTCGAAATCGTTTAAAAAGTCTAAAGCAAAATCTTTCTCACATAATTTTTTAAGAGAATCTTAAAAAGCAGATAAAAATGTATAAAAGAAAAAACAAGTATAAATGTATCTTTTCTTGCGATGGCTATTACCTTTTAGCAGTTGTGCAAAAAAAAAACGATGTGAAAAACATTGAGGGGCGAGATTTGAGTACATTTTGAAATTCTTAGCAGAAATTAAAGCGTTGATTTTAGCAGTAGGACAGGAGCTCCGACCTGGAAGTGCTGGTCCGACAGATTTTTCGATTTTATTAGTCGTTCCGTAAGGTCCCTTTTACCGCAATATGACAGCCGGTAAAGCAGCCCCTTTATGACATTACGGTCTGCGGGGTTGATCGTCGTTCTGTCCTGCATCGCTCCAGATGGCTTTACGAACGCAGCGCGGAAAATAGGGATCGAATGGCTCAAAATTTCGGGATCGGGGGTGGATAATTAATTGCGCGTTTAAGCGGACCAATTCCGTTAACAAGGTTAAGTTTCGGCTATAATCCTAGTCATAAAGTTAATAATTGAATTAAAAACCTGGTTGGTTGGAGTGGATATTTAATTACAGGCGTACTTCCAAGAATTCGTCAAACAGAATAGGGCACGTATGTGTGTCGAGATGAAACCAATATTTGGCAACGTACCAAAAACTCGATAGAACTACTGAAGTTTATTTCGATAATTCCGTTATATAATATTCAACCCCTTTAATTTTTTGCACAGCCGGATTTATATCGCACCGTGTTCCGCGCTGTTATTATCTCGAATATGATATCGTAATATCGCGCAATCGTAATATTGAATATCCACCATTCATCGTATCGATTGATTCGCATCGTTGTAATATGCGTTCGTACGAATTTCATGCTTGAGAGTACCAATAGCGTGGAAACCGTTTAACCATCGAACGAGTGTTAATCGTGCAAAAATCGCCATGGACGATTTATATATTATTTTCAGTCCGTCCGATTGCAGATCATTTTCTCTGCCCGTTAATTCCGCGCGTTTCGTTGATCGTCCGTTCTTCCGATTCTCCGTATTCGTCCTCGATATCCTGCAGACTGTCGCCCATTATTCAAGATGTTTCAGCGTGAAAGGAAAAAAAGCGTGTCTGCCAATGCACGGATTAAAGTCCTCGCGCAAAAAGCGAAATCAAGCGTTCCTTTACTTAAGTGTTCTCATAAATGACAACCTGTGGGGGGAATATTTTGGATAATTCTTAAAACATCGCGTATACATACATTCACGTATATATGTATGAATATGCTTCATAATACATAACCACTTTTTTAGTTTATATTATTCTATATTGTGTGATATTTAAGTACCTATATTCATGTATCTATACGCAATACAATTTTTCTATCCTAATAATAATCCTACATCGGATATTTTATCCTCGTTCAAGGATTCGAGTTGCAAAAGGTTGAAATTCATTTATAAATGGACGAAGGTTATTTACAAAAGAGTGTATTTCGAGTGCAAAATCATGAATTTGGAGTGAAAAACCGGTACCAGTAACGACGAGACAAACGGCTCTGCGTTCATAAGCCGAGTACGTTTATAGATTCACTCCCCCTCACGGCTTCGCATTTTTCAACGTCCTGCAGGGAAGTCCATTATTCAAGAAGGAAAAACCGGAGGACGGCCTGCAGGAATTTCGATCTCGATCGTCGCGCCCATTCGGGAAAGCAACGCGATGCCATGCGGCATCATTTACCCCCGACGTTTGCAATCAGCACGATAATTATCGCCGTTCGGAGCTGCCATCGAAATAAACAGCCCCGCTGTCCCTATGGAAGTTTGAGACGCGCCGGACGATAAATCGGTCCGCTCTCCTGCCTAAGAACGTAAATATTCATGCGGCTTCTGGAACTTTCGACTCATGAATCTTCTCGAGAACGCACTGCCCTCAAGGATATGCATTATTCTTTGGTGGTTTTAATGATACTTTGATACGACATTAGCGACGTGAGTGGACTCATGGTTCGACCATGAGGATTTTCGTGGTTGATTTTAATTCAAGGAACGTGACCACATCGATTCTCAACCCAGCATATATGAGCCGAGTCACGATGAATGACGATATCTAAATAAAGATAATAATTTAATTCGAAAGCAGAATGTCATACGCGTTCCAAAGAGTATAAGATAAATCAAAGACCTCTCGAGGTTTTCAATTTCGAAGCAAGGGAGTGCAGTGGATCAGTATACGTTTGCTTTATACACGACAACTATCAGGTACGTTATCCTCTAAAGAAAACACTCCTTTTGGAGACGCTAACAAAAACCCCGAGTCTCGCGCGACCATCCTGCCCCACCAGTATATCCCCCAGGTTCATTTTAATCCGCTCGAACCACCTATCCGACTTTTATCGGGACGATCCGCCGGATTAAATGGATCCTAGTTACCGACTCGCATCGACCTTGGGTCATTTTGGGGGCCGGCAATATGTCGCCAGTGTCCGGCGCACGCCCCCTGAGGTGGCGCATGAGAGAGAGAGAGAGAGAAAGAGAAGGAAAAATGGAGGAGAAGAGCAAAGAAAGGCAAAGCGCAATGAGAAGGACGGAATGAGAACGAACGAAAGATAGAGAGAGAGAGAGAGAGAGAGAGATGGAGAATAAAAGGGGGCAGAAGGCGGTAGGGAGAGAGAATTTTCTTGCAAGACACTCTGTAGATGGCCGGGGCTAACGGCAGGACGGAAAGGAGGGATAATTGAATACAACTTGATCGAGCCGCGCGTTTCCACCCCATTAAATCGGGCTTAAGCTCGTAAGGGAGGGAAAAGGGTGGAAGCGAGAACCGGGGGTCGAGGGCGGAGGTGAACGAGCGAGGGTGGAAGAAGAAGAAGAGGGAGAGAGCGGAGCGGGCCTCGGCGAGAGGGAAGGCGAGAGAATGTTTACTGCTGCCCCAGCTGGGGGCCAATCGGTGCGCCCCCTCCCCCTCCCCCTCCCCTCCCCCTTCCACTCCCCCCCTCCTAGGCGCACAGCTCGTGCGAAACCTTGCGGCCCTTCCAGGCCTCCTACACAGCCGTACAATGGAAACGCGGCCGGCAATAGCCGAGAGCCGATGTCGTTATACAGCCCGATTATTCCTCGGCCTACCTGCTCGTCGTATTATGGCGATAATCAAATTAACCCCCTTACGGATTTTTAACACCGGAATTATGAAGTCGCTCGAAATGGCGGGTCCTATGAAAATTCGTCGAGCTGGCGATGATTCCTCAAAGCCCTTGGATATCGATTTTAAACGATCGGATGGATGGACTTGTACGGTGTTTGTTGTCTATTCTTGTTTTGAGTAGTGTAGTTTTTTTTATACTGTTTTTATATTTGTTTATAAGGTATTTAGATGTATCGGAGTAGTGACACTTGGGTATCGAGATTGTGTCTCTTGAATCATATGGCACAGGATTCGTCATCCCTTTTCGTGCGGTTTGTATATGTATAGAGTACCTCGTGTTCCGGGATTTGAGTTCATGGTGTATTTCGATGAACTGACTTTATTAAGGTCCTGGTATCGCAAAGTGTACAAACTGTTAACGTTGTCTGGTACATCAATATGCATTACGGCTTTATCGTCGAAGCTGAGTGAAGGTATAGTGTATATCTGTGTATACGAAGAGCTGCACCGTAGTGCAGTGATGTCTGGCGCGTCTGTTGGGCGTTCCATTGGAATTTGATGATTTCTCCATGGTTTTTTTTTGTTTGTTCCTGATATTTCGTACGCACAAGTACAATGTGTAGAACGTAAATTGGGGCTGAAGGTTGAATTGGAGGATGCGGAATGAGGAAAATATTTTGGAGCTCGGAGGATTAAATCCTTTCAACCTTTTGCCTTATTGGGCGTAATGGGGCGGCTAGGAAATAAGATCACGACCTGTGCCTCGGAGGGGACGAGATTTGTAGCTCCGGCGTTCGGGTTTTAGATGTTAATTTTGATACGAGCACTGATCGCGGGAAATGACGTTCGTGTACGGCTCCTCGCGCTGAGATATTCCTGAAATTACGGCCTTCAAAAATGAGACTCAGCCGTGACGATTGAAATAGTTTCATTATTCGGATCTTCAGGGAGATTTAATGCATAGAAATTTTTTTATAACTCGCCTTTCGCTCGGTCGAATTCACCGTCCGATCTTAGCGTTTCTCTCACATTTTGTAGAATTTCTGAGTGAACGTACGACCCTCGAGAGGTTATTTATCTCTTCGGACATTACAGTATATTTTACATTTTAAATACGCAATGATTCACGGATATGAGAACGGAAGTTACGTTATTAAAATTACGAACATGGTTGCGTTCAGAGACGGATTCTGTACACTCTAGTGCCAGTCGAATCTTCGTTTAAATCACTTAAATTATAACATCGAAGAGCAGAAAATTCAATGTCGATAACAATCCCTTTAAAATCTCTTTTCAAATATATTAAATAGCAACGTCTTCTGCTTCGAATTCTAACTATATTTCAATCATATATAATCAGATATAATCGATATCCACGAGGATGTAATTACCAAAAATATCCAGACAAAGGCCAGAATTTTTCATCACGTATCTGCGTGCAAATTTTTCAACGCCACAACATTCCACAAATCCACGAATTAAGTGGCAAATATGGAGAACAGATATTAAGCTTGGTAAAGTAGATCGATTGTGCCTATTAATCATCGTTATTGAGGGCGCGCGATAATTAGATCCAACGGTATTCCATCCTCTATCCTATCGCGTTTTCAATTTTCAACCAGAGGGAGGTGCATATAAATACAAAAACATTATGATCGTATTACATCGAGGAAAGGCCGAATTATTTTCCAAAGCGATATTCGTTCGGCCGCGAAACGAGACCAACTCCGGCGATCGTTTTCGAAATCAGAGCGGCCCCGTCGTTTCTCGAACAGGCGCAGTAACGCTTGTCTGCCGATAATGGGAATTAATTGCTCAATTTTGGATCGACGACTATCAGTGCTCTCTCCATATCGGCGTGATGCACTCCGGTTTGCATTAACGGCGCGTGTTTCGTTTTATCGTAATCATGCCCGGCCGGCCTGTAAAAGTTATTTACAGGCGCCGTACAATATTTTCACTCCCCTCGGATTATTATACGATGGAGACTTTTCCGTTTGCCCAATTTATGGACAGCGGTTTATAAGCGTCATTACTGCGCCAATGGCATTATCGCAATTAGCGGCTTCATCGCTAGTAAATTCCCGAGGCCTGCCCCTGCACGCTTTGCGTGTACTTTCGCGATTTATCGGATCGATATTTACGAACGCAACGCCACGATGGATTCATCCGTCGCAAATGCTCTGCTGAAAACATTCCGACAACGATGAATTATTAATCAGTGGCTTATAAATGGAAGCACGTTTGTTTTTACTTTGTGCCAGAACTATTATGCCGGCTTGATGAGAGACTAGATTGGAAATTTGAGTTTGGCGCTTTTTTTCCGGTCGGAATTAAGGAGCGCGTATGCACGCGCATGCGTACTACATGATCGAGGTAAAGGATCGATATTACGTACCACGTGATCGAAGTGAAGTTGCGTCGATGTTTTGTTGATTTATGTCGTTATTCAAAGTTGTGATTAATCGGTACTTTTTAACGTGTTTGTGGAAAATCTGCTTGGGCAGTTATTTATCGATCTATCGGTTTATGATGAGGAAGAAGGTGTGCTGGAAGAGTATCTCCTGAAATCTTTTTTCGATTCGGGATTTGTGAGGTTCTCAGGCATAATACCTAGAAGCGTTCCGGCTTGCGTTTAGTGCCATTGTCTTCCACGAGTGGGAATTCTCGTTATACAGGCCCTTTCGTATCTGGAAAGTATCGCAGCACACGTAGGATTCCGGGGTCTTTTTATTAAACAATACTCTCCATTCGATAGCATCCTAACGTCCTAAGGTGGTTTGCAACTCACTATAAAAGTAAGTTTCGAAACGATTCATCCGTATATCAATTATTTTTTCCATGTAACATATATATTGCAGACAGCCTCGATTAACACGCTAAATTAATAATCGTACATTGACATTGTAACACTTCTCTGCCAGTTTTTTGTTCATTCCCACAATAAGCAATACGAAGTTCGATGGCTAAAATACTTCCATCTGACTTCCATATCCTTCAATTAATTTAGTAATTTCTAAGTTAAACAATATTACCCACAATCGTTTTAATATTGGAAAAAATAAAATGTGAAGCGGACATATTAGATCTGAATTCATTCTTGAAGCTGCATTCTAAACCAAGCGAGCTTGCTAAAAAATTCTTTTCGTTGTCAAAAAATTAAGTTGCTAAAAAATTAAGCCGATAAACACATCCTCATACCTATCACAGGACACCGCGTATGCAATGCCACAAACCGATCTTACGGGCGTAGGGAAGTAATTGGGTCGCGACGAGCATCGGCGTCTCGAGGAAGTAGTCATATTCGAGGAGGGATCTTTCGCTTAATCCGCGCCGAATGCGACGACTCTTTCTCCCCCCCCCCCCTCTCCTCACCGCCCTTTTTCGAATCGATGCTTCCGCATCGTTCGAATGATTATCGCCCGAAATGCATCAGCCAAATGCACGGGGAGGAGTATTTAAGTACGCATAATGAGCGACGGTCTATCCGCCGGAATTGCCTACTTCCGGGATCGCGAACGCGAGATAAAACGTCCATTACGACGCCTTCTCAGTCGGAATTGCGTTTGCCGCGAATTTTACAGTGATATCGCGGAACTGTTTTCTATCCCTTCGATGGGCCGCGGGTCATTATCGTTAAGGATGCTTCGATAAATTTTGCTGGCCGCGAAGAGCGCGGAGTTGAGAGTAAACGACGATTGTGTTTTTGCTTCCTTTAGTACTTCAGCCATGACTATTTCGATGATTTTCTACTTTAAGCTGAGTTTGCGCAGGGGATTTCCCGGGGATTTACGGGAAAGAAAGCGACGCTGAGATCTCGCGGAATGTCTCAGCCCTAATTGCAGTTCTGCTCGTCTTAACTGCTCGCGTTTTTCGTTCATTCGCCTTTAACCCTTTGCGGCACAGGATTTCAGCTATTAAAATAGACCCATGTTGCGCAGAATTGAATTATCGCGCTTTGGACGAAGGGAAATTGGTATATTTTGACTAATAACGAAATTGCATAACGGAAAAACGTTAAAAAAATAATAATAATTCGATTCAATTTAGTGTTATAGGGTGGGACTCAAATAATCCAGATGCGCATTACGATGTATCAAAAAGATGGGACATTTTTAATCGCACTGTGCTCCAAAGAGTTAAGACGAGTTCCAATTTTGTCCTATGCGTCTTTCGAAGCTGAAGAATTTGTAAGATCGAAGGCACGTACGCGGTTAACCGCTGATTGAATATAGTATCTGACGTGGATTGAGTGTCTTGCGCGTCCTCCATTTTCCAGAGCATTTTCTAGGTCGATTCTCGATCGATCGAGGAGCGGCTAAAAAATAAGGTACGGGATTAGGAAAAAGGAAGCAATGAAATCAAGACCTCGAAACGAGGAAAAGCTTATAGGAGATCCTAGCCTTCCTTTTGCCATCTGTTTTTACATAATTAAATTGTTTTTGCATATGTAATATGCGCGAAAACGTCCTCCATGCTATATATATATATTATTCTTCTTTGCCCGGCGCACTTTGACATTTTAATTTATTTAATTCGTTTAATTATGGGCAGCTCTTAATGCACTTTTTAATACGACGGTGGAGAATCTCGGAACGTGTAAAACCGGCGGCACTCGACGTAATGTAATTTTGGCGAATAAATACTGCATTGTAATCAGATTGCGGCGGTACTCGGGGACGAAGATGAAATCGCGGAGCGAAGTTGGATAGATTTATAATTTTGAAATCACGTTACTGCGGAGTTGCAAACCGTCTTTTTTGTAACAAACGCTTAAGTTGATTGCGACAAAACCAACGACGTAACGGGTTTAATATCAGCGGCCCTTTTTAACTTCCAGAGAGTATAAACGCGAGAACGTTTGTGCAGGATCTCTTGAGCACGCGACGATAATCGAGGTAACGTTGCGAAATCTTCTATGTCCGAGTCAAGGAGAGAATCAATATGTTAATTCCAAAACGAATTACGCGCTTAAACGAGATTTGTAAATTAAACGTCGAATGCGCAGTGCGGTTTGTAATCATTTATACAGCACCGAAATCACGGATCGTACAGAGATTTGACGTTTCCGATACGAGGTTCATGAAATATGGGCAGCCTCGATCGAATGATTAAAATACTACTTTTCGATAATTACACGATGAGCAGTTGCACGTTATATCGCGATCGTACAGTCGCATAAATTGACAAAGAGTTTAAATCGAGGAATATTAGGAAGACATTCATTATAGAAATACGACCCAGTATCCGAATATCGTCTTACTCCCTTTTTTCTTTGGATACAAAGTAGAACTGGCCGACGCACATTAATCACAAACTTTTCATCAACGCTCAAATTTTATATTAACCCCCAAAATTTATAATAAATAAAACACATTCACTAAGGTATCATCGTATAATATTTAATATAATATATTTACTAAAATATGTAATAATATTATTCACCAACGAATCACCTTCGCCGGAAATTAAATAAAACGCAACAAGGGACAATTGTATTTGCATCGAGACTGTATCACGAATGTGTAATAATTACATTTTAATCACGATGCTCCCCTTCAAAGGATATCCGTATTTTTATTTTACATCGCAGTCCTATTTTTCCAGGTATAAATCATCATTTGCATCCCCACGCTGATTCGTCATGATCGAAAAGAAGGCTATTAAATCGGGCCGACCCGGCTGGCTGCAGCTGCCGAATTCGGAAGCGCACCGGCCACGCAACATCCGTCGGTCGTTTAATCGAGCAACATTAATGCAACGATTAGGCGACAATTTCGGGATGGAGGCTTCGATAGGATCGCTCGAGGGAAAGAGGCCACTTGATCCCCCCATTCGGCGTTCCCTGCAGAAGCCGGTCTCGGGAGCGGACTCACAATCAGCGCAGAATGCCGCCTGTATGCCGTCGGATCCGCGATTTCACGGAGATTCTATTTTGCAAGGTAGCGATCCGTATCGCCAATCAAGTTCTTTCAATCCTTGACGACCCAATCCAAGTATTCTCGTCCTTCCACGTTCCTCCATCCCTCTCTGCGCGCCCTCGTTCGTCCATCCGCCCTCTTGCCTCGCCCTCTGTATTACTTCCCCCCCCCTCCCCCCCCCCGCCAAGGACCCTGCACTTTCTCCGATTTACCCCGCTTCTTCTCCTCCAGGCTTATTTCGGGACACACTGTCTTCTGCACTTTCCACCTCGAGGGTGCAACGCGCATTTGCACTGCGGAGAATGCAGCCGGATAAAGTATCGGTGCAATACGCGGGGGTGCGGTTCTCCGTGTGGAACCGTGGCTTCTGTCGATAAGAAATTTCATAAGTCTGCTAAGAGTGCTTTTAGATATGCGGCTAATCTCTTCGCTGTGTTCTTGGTCGATTAAGACTACACGTATCAAAGTGATTCAAATGATTGATCGATTGATCGATCGATCGTTTCTTGGATAAATTATTGTAGTTTGTAAGAGGGCGCTATTGAGATTTTCTATGATTATATCGTAGAGCGTGAGTCGTTTTGTTGATATATCGATATCTGTTCTTAATACCCTTTTTCATTGGGGATATAGGTGGCATATGTAAATGTGTCTAGAAAGTGGTTGGTAGGTTTAGCGTTGACCAACGTCACGTGGGAGGAACGAAAGGTTGTGTTCGATACGAGATAATAAAACGCACCGCCAGGGGTTTCGCGAAACCATCGAAGATTCTCTTCGATATCGGGCAGTTTAAAGGGATCAGAGAGCGATAGTAAATTTCTGTTGTTCGATAATCCTTTACCTCAATCTTCACTAAACCGCCCACATCTCTGTACACCTTCTATAATTATAGTATCATCGAGCATTCTTCGACAAAAAAAAAATTACATATATATTGACAATAATCAAAGTATATATGTTGTTATGTATGTTGTTCGATAATCCTTTACCTCAATCTTCACTAAACCGCCCACATCTCTGTACACCTTCTATAATTATCGTATCATCGAGTATTCCTCGTTAAAAAAAAAATTACATATATCGTAACAATAATCAAAGTATACATATATTTCCTCTTTCAATACACAAACAAAATAATGATAAACGAAAGATAAAATCCATTCACGATGAAGTACAAATAAAAGTCATATTATAAATACCATTTAATATAATCAATATAATTAAACCCTTTATCCCTGAAACGACGGATTATCACAATCATCCTCCTTGGCTTAAACCATTCTCCTACTTCCTCGCATCTAGCACCAAACACTACCAAAGCCCAGTGCAGACGCGCACTCCCATCAAACTCCCTCCACATACGCGCACCACACTTCACAAAACACCTCTCTCCAGCCCATAATATCAATAATCCATCATTTCCACCACGGCGTCCTCCAAGCAAAACTATTCCAAGCCCAGAGCGCGACGCTTGGCAGACGGGCCAATCCCCGCTGTTATGCCCCGTGTCTCATCGCCTCTCACGCAAACCACCGGAGTGACCCTCGGACCTCCCAAAAGCCCCTTTCGATCCAGAGTGATAAACTAACGGCAAACAGGGATCCTCGTCGCGGAGGAAAAACGGGGCGCCTGAGAGATGTAGAAAATCGGCCATAAAAGTGGCCCTCCATTAGCTCGCGCAGGAGGATCGCGGGCTTTGGCCTCGATGGGCTTCCATCCAAGCGTGGTTGGGTGGTGGGGGTAGAGGGGGTGGAGGGGAGGGGCCGAGGATCTCGGTGTACACGAGCCCGAGGGGGCGGATTAAAGGGGGTCTAAGGGCTTTGGCGGATCGGTCGGACTCGTGTTTAAGTGGCCCACGCTGCCGCATGGCTCGACTTCTTGGCTGAGATTAGCTTAGTTACAGATAACTAAGTCGAGATCCGCGGGGCCGGGAGATACGGAAGAACCGGCACGATGGAAGTCCGGCACCCGTGCTCGATCTCCGCTTACGGAGAACTCTGCTCGAGCTTCCGAATCGATCTATATTCTATAACGTTGGATTCCATCTGCTTGAGGTTATGCTTATTTTCTGAATGGGGTGTGGTTGGAGGGTGGACCTTGTAGGGGATACGGATTATTCTGGTTAGGGGAGGTATTTAAGTGGGAATGATTTTTGAGATTATTTCCAGTACTGAGGGTTTTTGTCGATGGAGACAGCGTTCTTTGTATTCGATAGTAGTTATATCGAGTAGTAGTTGGTAGAAATTATATTCAATATTGATTGTAGTTTTAGTTAGTACATTGTAGCGGTTAATATTGAGGTAGGTATATATCGATTCGAGAGATTTGGGGAAATGGAGTTAAGTTGGGATCTTGGAGACGCGCTGTTCAACGTACTGTACAGGTATGAAAATACTTTGGAATACTTCTAACAGTAGTAACAGTCTTTACAACTGTATGATTAAAACTATTGTCTTCACGACTATTGTTCGTATACGAGGTTACGTTTGGCTTACTCGACAAATTGATTGGATCTGTTTTCTGGGTCTTCTCGACGATCCGCATATTTGTCTGTAAGACATCTCGATAAGCGCGTACCCGGCATTTACGCCGAGGCGAGGCGCAGGAGCCGGCAAAAATGCATCAGTTGCACGCGTTCATAAGTCGGCTGGTTTACAGCTCCCTTTCACGTCTGCTCGTCGAGTTTCTCTTTGGGAACCCTTCGCATTGAAATCTCCCGAGAACAGACTTCGGGCTTCTTTCTCTGGATCTGACACGCGTAAGAGAACGGACATTCGGACGTAACTTCAAGACCTCCATATTCCAGGCGCACGCCTGGCAAAGAAGGGAATATCCTCCATACGCGAGGTTCGCGAATTGGCTTGGATCTGCGTTCGACCAACTCGATTGCCGACTACCATCCAGATTAACTCGGTCGCAGATAACCCAAATCTAGATCCAGGAGCCGAGTCCTGGGTGGGACAACCAAATCCTCGAAAGCCTAGGAAAGAGACGTCTGGATTGGTTTACCTCTCGCAAGTGTACACGCGCGAGCCACGGCAAGGAGTTCGATTATCTTTCCTCGTGGAAGGGAAAGCGGCATCAGCTGTTTCGCTCTCAAAGCCATGCCCTGGGTTATTGCGATCTTATGGAAACGTGGATTCTCTTTTTCACTCGCTCACTGACTCGCTTATTAATTGTCTAAATTGCTTCGTCATTAACTTGATAATTCGCTCATTTGCTCATTTAGTCATTATCTAACTTGCTTCTTCCTTAAGTAATTAGCTTACTTATTCACTCATTCATTATGTAACTCGCTAGCTCGCTCACTGATTCATTCGCCCACTTACTCATTCACTCACACACATATCGATTCACTCACACACACATCGATTCACTCACTCACGAAATCACTCATTCACTAAATAACTCAATCTCTCACTCACTCATTCACTCAATCACTAAATCACTTGCTCACTCACTCACTCACTCACTCACTCACTCACTCACTCACTCACTCACTCACTCACTCACTCACTCACTCACTCACTCACTCACTCAGTCAGTCAGTCACTCACTCACTCACTCACTCACTAAATCACTTGCTCACTCACTCACTCACTCACTCACTCACTCACTCACTCACTCACTCACAAATCACTGAATCACTCACTCACTCACTCACTCACTCACAAATCACTCAATCACTCACTCACTCACTAACTCACAAATTTGCTCACTTATTGTACCCCACCCCTCCTTCTCCCTCTCTCCCTCTATCTATATATATATGTCAATCCATCTATCTACCTATCCATTTATCCATCTCTATCTCTTTCTCTCCCCGCCTCTCTTTCCCCCTTTCTGGCATTATTACAAGGGAACAGAGGCGCGGAGACATCCGAACTCTATCCCTGTACCCGCTCGGAGTTAATTGCCTTGCCAATGTAGGATTAGCGCAGCCCCTAGGAGCAGGACTTACCGGCGGGCCCGCGGTTGCTTAACCGCCCTCCGACCACGTGAAACTCCTAGTCTCCTCGGTCCTCCTTTCCCCCAGATTCCTGGGAGTCCATCCCCTCGAGCTAACCTCCTTCGCTCTCCTCCCTCTCCACCCTTTCGATTTCTTCTTTTCCACTCGCCCTGAGAACAGGCCACGGCGCACCGAAGCCGCACGGAATTCCCTTCTGGTGCCTTTCGCAATTTAGTATGCGAGTAATATCGCGCAGCCACGAAACAAAGACAGCGTTTCCGCCTGACGTGACTGACATGAAATGTACGCGCGAAACGTGATTGAGCTTTTGTCCCTTCTTCTGTCTCCCGCGATGTACACTTTATGCCTGTATCAGGAAGAGCGAAATTCGTGGTACGTACTCAATTTTTGTGACAATGGATATACCCAATGAATTTTATAGGAAATATTAATAACACGCATTGCTTCGAGCCTTGTTCTCAATAACTCTTTGTACATCGTAACCGTGAGATTTATACGCGACTACGGGATTCGCAATTCTATCCTGGAGAGAATTCGAGGTTCGATGTGCGCCGCTTTGCAGCTTCCGCGCGGCTCCTGCTCTCCGTGGACCACTTTGATTCCGTCAAGATGGCAGAGTCTCCTCAAAGGCACGAGGCTCGCAGCTCGATCTTGGATTCTGGGCGCTGATAAATGGGCTTTCGCGGTCCTTAACTCGTCCCACGCGCACAGCCCTGAGCCGTTTGGCTTCGAGGTCCGCCCAAGTGTGGACACCCTGGATGACTTTGCGGTCGAATGTGCACTCAAGATTCCAGCGGGAGACTCGACACTCGGAAGCGGTCGAAGGACTCATTGAGGCCTCGCCTCGTGATTTATGAAGTGTCGAGATCGAGAATTATTTCGCTGTATTTTCGGGTGCGCATCATCGAAGTTAAATCATTTTCGAGGAAAGGAAACATCGATGCGCTATCATCGTTCGAATTGAAAGTGCGAAAATTCAAGGAACAGCTTTGGGGGGTTATTTGAAGTGTTGCAAAATAAATGTCCGCGCTTTGGGTGTGTCCACGAATAAAACAAGTCGCTGTTTCGAAGATCGAGATGGCGCGTGACTTTACAGGCTGTTTGGATCAGCTACAGATGCTTTGTGTTTATCTTGAATTTGGAATAATGACTGCTGAAATCGTTTAATTCGTAGTCCATGGTCTAAAGTGAGTTTAGATCTGGTGCGAGTACGGTGTATGTATCGCGTGTAGAAATGCAGCGATGATAAGCGAAGCTTATGATAGTAGAAATATACTGTAATAGAAGGAATAATGGATTCTGCGTCGATTATCAATTTTTTAGACAGGTGTCTTCTTAACCGAATTAGACGTAGTGTTTGATTTATAATATCGGCAACAGGTGCGATATAGTTTGGAATATAGTTTCTTTTAAAATACTACGAGGCTTAACGTATAAATATAAAAGATGAAGATCGAATGTTGCAATGATCGTACTTGTACTTCGATCTCTTTCGCAGAAACTTCGATTATGCACGAATCCAAGTCTTCGTGGTAGAATATTCAGTGCCATTACATTTTTAGTCGAGCTTATTTAAACCAGAAACTCGTTAGAAAGTACCTCGAGTCAAAACTTTATTAAGCTTTATTTGCGTATGCGCTCATTTTGTATGTATGCGAAGAGTGGTTACGTAAACATGAAGGCTATGAACTCGCCAAAATACGCCAAAAATGAATCAGTAGGAAGGAGGATCATTCCTCTTGAGATTCCTTTCATGTAGAGCGGCTTATCGACTTTCTTTTTGGAAACAAATTACATTGAAATCTCCCGGGGACTCAGTTCATTTTCCTTGCCAAGCATAAAAGGAATAGTCCCTCGTAAATATATCCAAGTAGATATTCGCGTAAGT
Organism: Ampulex compressa; assembly: GCA_038496175.1. Taxonomy (NCBI): domain Eukaryota; kingdom Metazoa; phylum Arthropoda; class Insecta; order Hymenoptera; family Ampulicidae; genus Ampulex; species Ampulex compressa. The sequence continues at coordinate 7,172 of JBCFXI010001482.1, read as the reverse complement.
TACCCAAGATCTGAGTCTCGACACGGAAAGCGGACGTACAGTTTTACAGATCGTAAATTTTCTATTCCTTCACGCTAACACGGATAACATGGTGAAACAGATTCGCAACAGTGGCAATGAGCGGTAGTGAGAACCCACGATTAAATCCAATAACTCCGTATTCCTTGAGCCAACAAACGTACTCTGGAATTTTTTGTAAAACAAACATTTCGATTTGAAAAATCCCGGTAATCGGCGCTAAAAACCGATAGGAGAAAAATATATATGCGCATGTTATTTACTTGTTTGCCAAGTTTTTGCATGGGTATCGCCAAAATATAAGCTCGCGGATACAAAGCGGCCGTTTGAGAGGACATCGCCTCGTGCTATATACCGTGTATGTATATACTTCGGGATGCGCTCCAATTTCTCTGAAGCACACTCGTCCACCATGCGTGCCCTCTCAACATCGAAGACTCTTGGCCGATGATTCGCTCGAGATACGCTCGAGAATATACATCCAAGGCTCGTAATCGGCCAAAGAACAATCAATCGCCACAATCGGATTGCGTTTGCAACGAGGAGACGTACGTCCATCACGCGCATCGTCGACGATGATATGCGTCCACGAGTTCGAGCGCGACTAAAATTCAACCTTAATTATACCTCATCCTCTTGTAATCCATAGTAAATTCGAGGAAATCTTTTGTTCACATGTTTTTCTTCTAAGTGAGCTATTATTTCAGCAGAGCTACTATTGTCATACTTGTATAAGTTTTGGCTTGGTGATCATCAATTATTTTGTTTGTTTGATTTTCACAGGAAAATTAGACTGGAATGAGACAGTTGTTTCTAGCCAACTTCATGAATATGATTATGGTTGTATTATTGAGGGGAAATGCATTCTCGGTGTTTAGAGATTTCCACGTCGGAAGTGATATTCGAGATAATCCATTTGAGGATCCGTTTCCGAAAATTAATATCTAACTTTGCCCAAGCGGAGTTTTATAACGCGGAGGGCAAAAAAGAAGCGTCGCAGCGAGCAACGAGGCGGCGATATATTTTGCAACGCGCGGGACGATTACGCGGTACGAGCCGGCGCTTCTTCTGGTACTTGCAAAAAAATGTTGTCCCAAACTGTTTCCCTTTGTCCTGACATATACCGCGTTAAATGAGTTTCTGAGAGCCCGGAGCTAGCTCGATACATATTCAAATAACAGCATTGCCGTTTCGCGCGGCGCACTGGGCTCTGTGCGGCTATGTCGGGGAGTATAATGCCCAGAAATGCCTCTAACATTACATATGGAAGATTAAACGTGCGTGAGCCGAAGTTTTCGTGAGCGGCCATTCCGCGATGCAAAGTACAAGACGTAATTGCCGAATGGCGCTTCGCTCGCCTCTTCGTAATTCCAACCCAAAATAGAATAAACCCGACCTACCGGTAAGGAAGACGCGTCACATAAGTGCGAGGTAAAAAAATATTGCGTTCAAAAATCTATTTGCATCCCAGCCGACGCGAGAGCAGCTTTTAAACCGATAAAAGTTCTGCGAGCACCGGAGTTTGACGAGCAGCCTATTAAACCTCGAAACCCGATTATACTTTGCGCTAAACTGTTTTTAAAAAAACCCCTCGTGCATGCGAACAACTTCCAAATCGTACGTACACCTTATCCCTACACGTAATACAGCAACGAAATACCAATTATCCAGCATCTATATACTCAATACACTGTACTCTTTACACCGAGGATCCACTCCCCTAGTTTACCTATACTCAAAACAAAACAAAACCAATAACACCACGATCACCACAGCTCAGAATAAACCTGATTTATTAAATTCGATAAATATATTAAATGAATAATTTGGTTATATCTCTAGTAACGCCATGTTGAAAAAGAATACAAAAACCAGATTCCCCAGGTTCAACCAACCTACCCAAGAGAAGTGGTCACTGACACGCTGTCCTCCGCAAAAAGTGGTCAGGTGTAGCGAAGCCCGGATCGCAGAGCAATCGAGGTTCTAGGTGGTACTTCCTGGGGAAGGGGATCGTCCCGAGTCGCTCGAGGAAACGTTGCGCCGCGGTTTTGCGGGTGATTAATCGCGTCGTGCCTAATCAGTCGGCGATAGTAGATCGACTAGGGAATCATAAAAAGCGAGCGCGGATTGGCTATCGGCAGCGGATCGCCTGGAGGAGCCTTGGCCGGGGGGAGGGGCCAAGCGGGGGGCGAGGTGGGGGGGGGGGGATGAGATCGTTGTTG